>MJUT01022200.1:16203-26644 GCA_002080005.1 Gigantidas platifrons
AAAATGTTTGTCCTTTTGTCCTTTCTCTTTTGGCCATCGTGCTGTCTGTCCTCTTTCGATTTACGGATTCTGATTACCCATTTGGTATCTTCAAGCTCCTCCATTATGTCACATGCAGCAATAGTTTACCCATATCATGACATATTTAGTATTAACACGACGGGTGCCGCTAGTGGAGCAGTAAGTGCTGATCCTTCCGGAGCACCTGAGTTCATTCCCGTTTTATAGTGGGGTTCGTTTTTCTAGATCTTTAGTTTTATGAATTATGTTTTGTAGATCGTTGTTTGTCCTTTTTCTTTTGGTCACTGTGTTGTCTGTCCTTCTAATTTATGGATACTGACTACCCCTTTGGTATCTTCAAACACTACTTGTGGAGAAAGTATGAGTACTTGGTGAACTTGTTTCACTTTAAGTGCAAAACGAACACACCCCACACTGGGCTAAATGCTAGTTATTGCATAATTAGTCAAATAAAAGTGGTTGTTTTACACGATCTAATTACACTAGAATTGAGTACTACCCTCATTAATGACAAGAGAGTGCATGAAGCACGGACATATATTTACAATGATGTTGAGGTCATTCCTCTTAGACTTCATTGATCGTTATTGTACAAATAAGTCCGAGACAATTATGTAATGATGTAACGAACACACCTGATATCGACATGTCTGTCCGCGGACTGTTATTTCAGTAAGCTAGCACTATCATACATCCACCAGATACAGATAAATCAACTTCATACATTGACCTACACCTTGAAACTGACAGTGAGAACGAAACTTTAACCACAAAAGAGATGATTTCAATTTTCCCATTGTGAACTTTCCATTTATGTGTAGCAACTGTCCAGCAGCATCTGCATATGGAGTATATATTTCTCCGTTTATCAGAGATTGCAGAGCTTGTGATTCCTATCAGGATACCCTTGATAGAGGGTTGCTGCTAAGAAGGAAGCTACTGTACGAAGGGTTCCTATTTGTTAAATTGAAGTCATCACTTCGAAAGTTTTACGGTCATGCCTTGGTTGACCGTTATGGAATATCTGTGTAACAAATGAGAACGGATGCATTCCACTGGCCGTAAGCACTTCAAGTCCTTTCCTTATTCATGACTTATCATCGGGTTTGTAGCTACAGCAAGATGACAAGTGGATTGTATCCCCTTGTAATGGAGTTTGTTGTTTGGGCTCCAGAAACAATTTAATTATTGTGATTATTTTCTGAACTTAATATTCAAGATATTCCCTATTTGATGGTGTGCAATGAAAAGGAAATATTATAAACAGTAAGTTTCCTTTGTAAATATTCTTTACACCTTTGTTGTGCCATCTTGAAATCTACGCACCAAAATGGCAACAGTGAAACAATCCTTTTATCTGTCCATTTCAATACCCGACTTTTCAAAGGGGTTTCCAATGAAGAAATGTTAAAAGAAGCATTAACAAAGGCTGAAATAGAAAGTGTAGGATCTGTACAAACGACCGAGAAAGATTGTATTATCTCCCTCAAAGACTTGACGGCAAAGGAAAAGTTAATTACAGAGGGTATATCTTTACGAGACAGAACTGTGCAATTTCTAGATGTTGAAAAAAACATTACAAATGTTACTATTAAAGATGCTCCTTATGAATTAGACAATTGTTATATTGCAACACAAATGTTAAATATGGTGAAGTTATTCCTGGATATGTACGTAGAGCCTATATAAAAGATACACATGTTGAAATATGGTGAAGTTATCCCTGGATCTGTACGTAGAGCCTATATAAAAGATACACATGTTGAAATATGGTGAAGTTATCCCTGGATCTGTACGTAGAGCCTATATAAAAGATACACATGTTGAAAATGGTTCGAGATACCTCAAAATATTGAACTACGTCCCTACTTTGCCCAACAGAACCAAATTTACCTGCGTTGAAGAGCTTGTATTTGCAGATAATAATAGAACTGAATGCATCCACTGTGGTAAAAATACCCACCCGTCATACTCGTGCAGACAAAAACTCACTTTCAAAAAAGGTGTTTTAACTGTACAGGGCATATCACTAGGGATTGTCCGTATGATCCAATCAGCACTTACTGTAAAAACAGATGACCAAAGTAAACATGATTGTGAATTGTGCAAAGTAGAACAAGTGAGTATATAGATCAGGAAGACGAGGAAGCTATTCTATTAATTTTAGACCAATAAAAAGGCATTTGATAAGGTCGAATGGGGATGGGTGGACTATGTTTTAAAGGAATCTAATTTCGGGGAAAACTTGAGGGGATGGATTAAAATGTTGCTTAGGGGAACAAAAACATGTATCAAAGCAAATGGATTTGTTTCAAAACATTTTCCAATATCTCGCTCTTGTAGACAGGGGTGTTCAATATCTCGCTCTTGTAGACAGGGGTGTCCAATAGCTCCTCTTGTCTACATTCTGCAAATAGAACCAATGGTTTGTGATTTAAGGGGGGATAGTGATATAAAAGGTGTAAAACTACCCGGAGAAGGAGATATTGATTCATTAGAAACTAAGTTGTGCATGTTTGATGATAACACCCAAATAATAAATAAATATGAAGACTCGCTGAAAATATAATTTGATGTTCTATGACCTATGAAAAAGAGTCTGTGTAAAAAATAAATTTTGGTAGAACCAAAGGTTTAGGCATTAACTCTGCTAGAAATAGGAGACCAACATTTACTAAAAATATTGGGTAACAGGAAATGTTAAAACATTGGGCATACATTCAAGATAATAATATACGGAAATCAATTATAGAAAAAAAATGAAATGTTGCATACATGTTTGGAAAAGTCAAAATATGACTAATTGGGGTAAAAACTCTTATAATTAAAAAAACAAATATTATTCTCTCGCTACGTGGTTACGAAATTGAAATAAGAGTAATTCTTGATAAATATATAAAAGAAATAAATGATATAATGTGGAGTTTTATATGGAATGGTAAAACTAATCAGATAAACAGAAATGTGTGTTGCTTATAGACAAGCAAAGGAGGGACTGGTATGTTAAATATAGACACGTTTATTACCAGCAAGCAAATAAAGTTACTTTATCGCATTCTGCATTCACCCTTAGAATGTTAGAATGTAATAGGTAAATTATGGCTACATAAACTGGATTTCAAATTCAATGAAAGTTTTTTTCTGTGTTGATGCTCAATTTCATTAATTTCATACTGTGTTATCTCCATCATTATGGTTTACCAATTGAGTATCATGTATATACATTTTGTGTTTTTCAAGGCACATGTTATATTGATTTTGTTGGTATACAATAAAGATATGTTTAATTTAAAGAAGGAAAAATCAAACAACAAACGTACGGGTGCCATTAGTGATGACTTCAACTTAACCAAGAGAAACACTTGGTTCAGTAGCTTCCATGTTAGCAGCAACCCTCTATCAAAGATATTCTGATAGGAACCAAAAGCTCTGGGATATCGTATCAGCTAGGAGATATATTTCTTACAATTTGTTTTATTTCCATTGTATTTGATGGTGTCGTGCAAAATAAAAATGTACAATTGCACATAAAAAAACCAGTAAAAGATAGGAACAAATATCGCGGTTACAAGTATTATCTGTAGTTATGATTTGCGCTTTGTCCATAGTAAAAATAAAAAAATTTAAAAAATACGAACACAATTTCGCGGTTACAAGAACCAGCTGTATTTACGATTCGCATTTTGTCCATAGTGAAAATGCTAAATAGAGAAATAATGTGTTCTTTGTGTAAGTCACAATGTACTGGAATAACTTAAATGAACCTTCGTATTTCAAACGCGTGGTCCTAATGACGGATTTCATTTTAAACCTAAAATATTAAGGATAGTCTTTCATTTATTACACAGTATATAAATAAAACAATTATATGAGTTTCGGAATGAATCGTTGCTGCTTACAGACATTTGAGCAAGTTTTTTGTTTATTATTGTATTGTCTGTCCTTCTTCAATGTACAGCTTCGAATGACCCCTTTGATATCATCAAGCATTACTCATAGCTTTGGCTTGATTATTATGGTGCTAGATCACTAAAACAACGATCTACGAATGGCCATGTGTACTCCAATCAGGTATATATCTTGATTCCAAGTCAACCACACTTTATTTATTTATTTATTTTGTATTGCCTTGTTGTGGCTGTTGATATTTCTCATCTTAGTTCTGGCTTCCAAAGTTTTAGTGGGGTTCGTGTTACTTGATCTTTAGTTTTATGTGTATGTTTTGTAGATCGTTGTTTGTCCTTTTGTCACTTTTTCTTTTAGCCATTGTGTTATCTGTTCTTCTTTGATTTACGGATTCTCGTTACTACATTGGTATCTTCATCTTTTCTTGTACACAGCTGAAACTGTTAATAAAACTAATATTATAATTTCCTGTAAACATAAATTAAGAAATCAGAAAACTTTGAATATAATTAAATCAAACATTGAAATTGTTGATTCATGTTCATAGCTTGGATTATTGTTCTATTATAATGGAACATTTGCATGTGCTTAGCTAAACACTGGACGACTAAGCCCAAATAGAACTGTATGGATCGCATAGAAGACACGAAATATAACTATAACTGTTGGCTTCCGACATTTTTGCTCATATTTTTGGTATTCCGTGTTGTGTGTTTGTTTTTATTTATTGTGTTGTTTGTTTTCGTTCAGTGACAATACTGCGTTGACTACTATTATACCTAATTTGTCCCAGTATTGTTAAAAATGCTGTTATAGTGACAACCGGAACCTTTTAACCGTAATGGAAGCGGGAGGTTTGGCGCCGTGAAATCTTATTCGACCCACCATTTCTCTTGGAAATGCCTGTACCAAGTCAGGGCCATTATGGTTTACCCAGTTTTCCGGTTGTTGACTGATTTTGTCTGTTTGTTGATATATGAGTTTTGACTTTCCCTTTGGAAGATTGCTGGGTGTTCGGTAATTTTGTTATTACCCTTATGTGACCTATGCTGTGTCTGTGGATTGTCCAGTCTTGTTTCTCTAACGTTTATTACTACACTAGTTATATTTTATCAGAAATTTTGAGACTTTAAAAAGTGAATATTTTATTTAAGAAATAATGCATGCCGGCCATACTTTATTGTTATTCAAATATGGGTAGGCATTATTTTCATGAATATTTAACCCCGAGCGAAAGCCTACCCATATTTGAATAACAATAAAGTATGGCCGGCATGAATTATGTCGATTCTAATAGGACAAATACGGTCATTTTAAAATTCGAGGCAGTCAAGGTGATGCGCTAGTAGTGGCTATTCCATCAATCACCTACGGAATTTTAAAAATGGTAAAATTGGGAATTAAGAGATGGAAAGCGAAATTGTGGTTGAAACTGTGGCTTAAAATACCGAAAACAATTTTATTGACAAGGTTCAATATACATTTTATTACAAATAAACAACTTTAAATGATTAACAACGAAATTACCAGCGCACATGTGTGTTCTATATTTGATTGTTATTCAAACATGCCTTTATTTGTATACCGAATACGGGACGTCATATTATAATTCTAAAAAAAGAATGTTGCATGTCACATCAAGTACACCCATTCTTTGGTGTATGAAAAAGAAACTAGAAGATATGCAATAGAAATACATACGAAAGTAAAAATGTTGATTTTTTTTATGAAGTTATTGTGTAATTTATTGTACCAGTTTTGTGGGATTATGTAATTAAAATTGGATTAATTAGGTTAAATCTATATTAGATAATCCAGGTATAAGTAATGATTGAAACAACCAAGGTTCACATTGCACCACTGAAATAAGGTTACATGTTGAGAAGGTCTTGAAAGACCAATTTGTATTTATATACTTATAATCTGTATTGCTTTTAAAATAAAGTATTATTAAATGTATATTTAATGACATAATTGATTCATCTCGGGTCCAATTTTGCAGCATTTTAAAGACTGAATTTCGATTACAGAACTATTTGTGGCAATTGATGAATAATCGTCGTATAATTATTATTATGACTATATTTCGATGTTCAATCAAAACATTTCTTGTAGAAGCTGAATAATACGATTCGTGGAGAATTTGTCTGTAAATGATGTAGTAGGATTATTGGAGATACATTTCATTGTGTATTCTTATGTCGAAATAATGTTATACATTATTTTGTTCAAAATCCATCATTTATAAAACTGAAAGGAACAGTGTTCTTTTTCAACAAAATGCTAACAAAAATCGTGTAACTATTATAATATTATTAATATTTTCTTCTTTTTTTTTATGTCCGTATGGTATGTTATATACAAAATGTATACGATATATACATGGTATTGCTGAGTTTAATGATATGTTTTGCGCATTGTGAGTGTCATTAATTTATATAGTTTTCTCACGTTACTGTTATGTTATGCGAATGTTCATCACTAAATAATTAAGAATTGATCGCAATTTTTGTTCGGTTCATGAAGAAATAACCTCAGTCAGGTTATACACACCATGTAACCCGTATATAACCTGATTGAGGTTATTTCGAATGAACCGAACAAATAATTTCGATCAATCCTTATAAATTAATTCAAACTTCTTGTTATTATGATATTGAAAAAATATATTTATATTTTCAAAATAAGGCAAATAATCGGAAATAAATTTAAATAACCCAAAACGTGCCTCATTTAAAGAAAAGCATCCGCTGACAACGGCATGCGACGCCTTGAGAACGACGTCTAATTTCAGATTCGATACATATAAAAATAACCTCAACTTTTTAAACCAATCAAAACACGTATAAAATGAACATGCGACTCTAAAACTAATTTATGAACAAGCGCAACAATATTATTGTATTGATGTATAAATATAAAAAAGTGTTCTGTTTTATCAATGTAAAAAAAATGACCGACAAATAAATACATCTACAAACATCTTACCTATATATTATCGCTAACAAATTGCTACGAGGACCAATCTCATAGGGATTTCCTACAAATCATATTATGGATAGTTTGTAAGAACAAATATATTTACATGTACATATTAAAATCATCGGGTGAGCGATGGGATTACATGAATGGGCACATGTAATTAACTGTGGATGAAATAGGTTTTTCCCATTTTCCCGCTAACTTATTCCCAGTGAAAGTAAAGCAGATGGAAATTGTATTTACTTCAGGTTAATGCTGTTTCACGCCACTTTCAATAATATTTTAGTTATATCGATGGCGGTCAGTTTTATTAGTGGAGGTAACTGGAGGACCCGGAGAAAACCACCGATCTGTTGCCATTCAGTGACAAACTTTATCACATAATGTTGTATCGAGTACACCTCGCTATGAACGATGTTCGAACTCACAACATCAGTGGTGATAGGCACTGGCTACACATGAAGTTGTAAATCCAACTACTACACCATCACTGCCACGATGATCCTTGTATTCCATTGTGTAAGCTGACTATCAAGGTCAGTATTATAAATTTGTTTTTCCATTAAGCATAAGATGTTGAAACCGTTATTTTGAGAAACCTTGGAAAATTAGTCATTTGAGACAGATCAAATAAACACATATAGTGAAATAAAATATATTTTGGTGAGAACAAAAATGTTTGATAAAATATTTAATTTGAAAAGTAATATCTTATGATACATCCATTCGCCTCAAGTTTCAAGTCCAATTAGCTGACAATATCACGCTAAAATAATTGCGTCTAACATTAACAGTTTGAACAGTTTATTGAGAAACACTCAGACACATATAAACGTGTAACATGAGGTCAAATATAACAAAATAATGTTAATAAACATGACGGAGTAAACAAATGACAAACAGAATAGTTAATACAAACATGCTTCATATAAGTTATGACAAATATTCTTTATACAAATAATATACAAATCCATAATAACGCTGCATTTTTTCTTATAAACATAGATACCTTTTTATATAATTGAGAGTTACAAAATGAGAGTAGACCTACAAGTTTAAAATAAGATGGATGGATTCTATAATAATTCGGTATATACTTGTTTCTTAATATTACAACAATTTAATTTTCACATCAGAACAGAATATAAAATTCATCTCCAATCCCATTCCCACAACAATTACATTTTCTGTCTTCCCTTGGGATATTATACCAGCGTCCTGTTTCGGTTGGTAAACGTAAATTTGATGTTCGGAATTTAGTTATCCATTTTCTATTATATTCACTGAGCCTTAATAAATAGCTTTCAAGACAAAAATCATTTTTAAATCCTGAGTAAAATTGTCCACGGGACGAATTATTTATGTCACTGTGCCATTTTTGTAAAAACTGATCCCTTAAAATTTGTTTAACCATATTCTTGTAGAAGTATCCAACCTGATTTTGAAAAATATATCCCAGTCCAACTTCATTAAATATAGACTCCACGCATTTAATCCATTTGAAATTTTGCTGATTTTGTTCATACAAGGACAACATTAATTTATATAAAATGCTACTTAATTTTGATTCACTTTGAATAAGCCTACTCCAAAAGGATATCATTCTGAGCTTAACTTTAATCTCAATAGGAAATCTTCCAAGTTCTCCCAGAACCATACAATTAGGAGTGGTATTTCTAACTTGAAGTACTCTTTTACAACATTTCAGGTGGATTTGTTCAATAAATTTCAAATTTTCATATCCCCATACTTCAGAACCATAAATTAAAATTGACTCAATCATGGAATCAAAAAGTAATAATTGGATATCTACAGGTAAAGCTTCTTTTCTAATAAGTTTATACACACAGTACAGTGCCTTTTCTGCTTGTTCTACAATTGTTTTCTTTGTTTCTAAAAACGTCCCATTATATTTAAATATAACACCGAGGTATGAATATGTGTCTACAATTTCAAGAACCTGTCCTTGTAATGTAAAACCAAAATTATGTCGAAACTTTTTTTTTACAGAAAATCATAACTTTAGTTTTATTAACATTGACTTGTAATTTCCAAATCTCACAGTATGACTCAAATATATCTAGGGCTTTTTGTAATCCATCTTTACTCTCAGACAAAATAACAGTATCATCTGCATATAAAATAACAAACACTTTGTAATACACAAGTAGTTCACTCTCAAGTTTATCTCTTATATTTTCTAATGGTATCCCCCCTAATTGACAAAAATATTCTTCAAGATCATTTAAGAAGATCGAGAAGAGAAAAGGAGGCAAATTTTCGTCCTGACGAACACATGCAAGACAAGGGAAACAATCCGACTGACCGCCATTATATTGAACACATGATTTGACACCAGTATACATATTGAAAATTACTTTAAAACATATACCCTTTATTTCACTTCTTTGTAATGTTTTCCACGACCCTGTTCGCCAAACCGTGTCGAACGCTTTCCGAAAATCAACAAATGTACAAAATAATTTTTTTCCAAACGAAAAGTATAGTTCAATAAGTGCATGTAAAACAAATATATTATCTTGGGTTGAGTATCCTTTACGGAAGCCGGTCTGGTTTTCAGAAATTATACCAAGTTCATTAGAAAAAATATTAAGTCTAATATTTAAAATGGAAGTAAACAATTGTCCAAGACAACTAATAAGGGTAATAGCACGAAAGTTATCAGGATCGGTAGGACATCCCTTGTTTTTAAAAATTGGTTTTATGACACCACAAGTCCAATTTTCATGAATAATACCCGTATTCAGCACAATGTTGAATAATTTACAATAAATTTTAACTAAAAACGGAGCAGAATGTTTTAAATATTCATTTAGTATCTTGTCTGTACCCGGAGCTTTATTGTTTTTTCAAGTTTTGGATGGCTTCATATACTTCTAAATCTGTTATAATACCATTCAAAATTTCATCGTAAATGTACTTACCTCATTTATATCAATATCATCGGTTTCCTCTTCACCCTCCCCATACTCACCTGCATTTAATTTTTTAAAATATTCAAAAAAATTCTCCAGATCTATGTCTGGGTTGTCCTTTTTATTTGTAGAATACTTGTGTAATGTTTTCCAGAAAGCCTTCGTGTCTGATTTAGACAAAGATCGAAGATCCTTTGAACACTTCTCTCTATATGAGCTATAGCTAGTATTCAATACTTTCTTGTAGTCCTTTGCTACATTGTTTAAAGAATTTTTATTTACATCACTTTTATCTTTTTTAAATTTATCTCTCACTCTATGAAAATTATCTCTTTTTGTTTTGCATTCCCTTGTGAACCATGGTTTATTGTTACATGTACCTGATTTTTCTGGTTTACTATTTTCTGGACCAAAAACTATAGCTGCAGTATTTATTAATGTAGCTCCAATGTCATCTAATACACTATTTACCTGGTCAGGCGTAACAGTACCTGTATTTAAACTATCGAGTACACCGTTTACCTGTTGTAATACATTACCTGTGTCGTCACCAAGCACCTGGTTAAACTCATTAGATTTGTGGGGTTTCCACCTGA
>MJUT01022200.1:27057-39121 GCA_002080005.1 Gigantidas platifrons
TATGATGAAGTTATCCATCTCTTTGATCTGCAGTGTTATATTCAATTTCCTTTTTTCCATGATCATCTTAAGTTAGTGTTATTTTCAGTCAAAATAATTAATCTTCCAGCAATCCAGAGATTTGTATTTTTTTAGGTGGAATTAATTTCTGTATATTAACAGGAGGAAGCTGATATAAAAATTGCTAATGAAAATTATAGCCTCCTGGAGTTATTTGTACTATGAGTGATATTACAGGCAACTGATGACCAGGTGTTATTGGTGATATATGGATATATACATATATGCATATCATTAACCTTTCAACCAAAAATTGTGGCTATTTTTAACCAGAAGCATTGTGAATCATGTGACATGTTGTTTTGTAAACAAATGCAATTTAAGCATTATTTTTATTTAAAAAAATAATAATCAAATAAGACAATGTTAAAACATCTAAATTATATAATAAATTAAGCAATCGGTCATTTTAAAATCCTTGTAATGACCCTTTATTTGTTTTTCTATTAGCCGCAAATCCACTGCTATACAACAATATGCATTGATCAATGGAGACGAACTTGCATGTAGAATTGTGTACTGATTTTACATCGAAACTTACCAATTGTGATATAAATAAATATAAAATCCTAATTTAAATCCAACTACTGAATTTCAAGTCAATAATTTCACCACATCGTGTTCAATTCAGCGATACAAAAATATCTGACGAACAATGCTTCATGAAATAAATATGGCCTCTCTTCCGGTTTCATAAAGCTGAATAAATCTATCTTTATCTAGTCGACCATTGGTTATATGGACAGAACACCTCTTACATAACTCAATAAGTTTATTACCATATTTATTTGTACGAGTTTTATCATTACTAAACCTTTCGATGGGAATACCATTTTCTTTCAATACATTGTATGATGAAAAATTATGATACGTAGACATTTCATTATTTATGTCTAAAATATCAAAGAGATTATCATCTACAATTACAATATCGCTTAAATTTGATGTTCTTGAATTAAAGTCACCAACTAGTGCAATTTTATCAGTATTGGATGAAAAAGTTAACATCTCTTCTTCAATTTCCGTAATAGCCTCTTCTGAAGAGTATTTTGAATATTCTGGTGGAACATATATGCAACCCATTAGAATTTGATCATTTTGATTATTATGCTTGTAAGAACTTCTGGAAATTGCAAACCATTGGACGTATTCTGACTCTGATTGCAAAAAAATCATATATTTTGACAAGTATCTCTTAAATATAATAATAATCCCTCCCGATTTTCTGTTAACCTTTTTTCTATGTGTTGCAAAAAATGGATACTCATCTGGTAAATCTAAATGGTCAAATTCATCTGTTTTAGTTTCAACAAAAATTAAAATATCATATACCACAAATACCACACACATTGAGAAGAGTTATTTTTAATTGACTACAATTGCCACGTGTTTGACCTATATTATTGTCTGATGTGTTGTCCTATTGTCCGTTGTGTACTCGGTTCCTTTGTCCTGGTATATGTGACGGAGGCCCCTGGTGGGGTGTAATTTCGTACGGTCTGCCATCTCCGTATAATTTGTCATAAACTAATTTGACTTTGCGTTTTTGTCTTTGGAGTTATTTTAATTTTGGTATGTGTAGTTTCCGCCTGTTATATATTTCACGTGGATATTGCTGATAGACAGAAAATGCTGGTTTGTTTTTGAGTTTTTCGGAGGCTTCCTTTCGTAACCTCTCATGGTCATTATAACGGGTGAATCTGGCAATAATACTCCTTTCTTTTCCGTCCGGTCGCGCGCCCAGTCGATGAACGTTTTGAAACGGTAGTTCGTTAGCATCAGAAATCCCGAGCTCGGAATTCAAAAATTCAAACAATACCACATCAGTATTTTCTNATGTTCTTAACAACATATTAACACCATAAAATTGCTCCGAATCGGAGAGCAAAAAAAAAAACACGTCATGTTTACTCCGCCATGTCTTCTTGCTCTTTTCTTCGCCATGGCTTCTTCTAACATTTTCATTCGATGAATGTAAATTTTCATGGTTTTCGTTGGTTCAATCAAATTAAAAACAAAACCTATTCCAGCTTATCCCACTTACAAATAAAAATAGATGTTGCCACAGTTAATTTGTTGTTTTTGCAATTAGTATCTAATTAATTATTACCTATAATTTACCTGTATTTTATGTCAAATATTGCAGAAAAAAAACAAATATTTATAAAATAAATTAGAAACATTTTTTTTTCCATATGAATTGAAATAAAGTAAAAAAAAAGAAAAAAAAAGATGTATCATAGGAATGTCATTAAAAAATGAATAATACAAATAACAAGCAACAAATATAAGCTAATACAGTTTATTATATTTTTGCATAGAAGCTTATACATGAACAGTCAATATTAATAAATGATGTGAATACACCAAGCTTACTAACTGAGATAATGAGAACACATAGCTCTTTATTATTCCAAGCTAAACATTGTTCACTTGCTTCAATCATTGCTTGCTTTATTTTCAATTATCCAAGTCAATACATTGTTTTCAGCAACTATAAACACCCACAACAATTTGCCAACTAAAGTAGCATACTACCACTACCATCCAGCTGACCACATGACCTTGAAAGTAGATGACGTACTTCAGCAAATGAACACCCACTGCAGTAATGAATTGACACCAGTACCAGCAATATATGAAGACGAATGGAATATATGAAATTGTGCTTTAACCATATTTGTTTATTATTTCATGTAATTTATAAATTAAACAATTAGTTTATATAGATGCTGAAATATGAATGTATTTTTGGAGTAGAATACATATTGTAATTTACTATATTTAGTTATCTATTCTTTATGCAATCTAGACACACACAAGTTTACCTGAAGTTAATGAGTAATTTGTATACACCCTAATCCTAATGTTTGCACATTGTTTATACAATAATTTCAGCTAATCCCACTTGACATTTTAGATTTCTTTAATGAATTTTAAAAAATGTGGGATTAGTTGGAATGAACCCAAAATCATGAGCTCAGTTGACAATACAAACGTAGATATCTAATTTAGTGTGCACACCGCGTTTCTGGAATAATAGATATGGCTGTTGGAGAAGACGAAGAGTTTGAACATACCAATGGGGTAATAATCAGAATACGTAATTCAGAGAAGGACAGACAACACAATACACAAATGAAAAATCACAAAAGGACAAAAACGACACAGAAAACCAAAGATCGAGCAGTACAAATCCCACTAAAATCCTGGGTGAACTCGTGTGCTTCGGAAGGGTAAGCAGTTCCTGCTCCACTAGTGGCATCCGTCCTGTTAATCTAGTTACAAAGCCGATGGTAAGTTATGAATGGCCATTTGTGACACATATATTCCATAACGGTCAGCCAAGTCATGGTGGCGAAGGTATTAATTTCGAAGTGATAACTTCAACTTAACCAATAGGAACCATATGTTCAGTAACTTCCTCGCTAGCAGCAACCCTCTATCAAGGTAATCCTGTAGGAACCACAAGCTCTGGAATGTCGTATCAACTAAGGGATATATACTCCATATACAGGTGCTGCTGGAATAGTGCTGCATATAAACGGACAGTTCACAATGGGAAAATTGAAATAATCTCTATTGTCGTAAAGTTCGTTCTTTAACGCCCCTCACTGTCAATTTCGAGGTGTAGGTCAATGTATGAAACAGACCTATCTGTATCTGGTGGGTTTATGATAGTAATATGTATATGTGGCTATGCTTCATATCAAGCTCAATGGGTTGATTCAACCCACCATTTCTTTGGAAATGCCTGTACCAAGTCAGGGTCATTGCGATTTTCCCAGTTTTCATGTTGTTGACTGATTTTGTCTGTTTATATACTTATGAGTTTTAACTTCTCCTTTGGAAGATTGTTCGGAGTTCGATAATTTTGTTATTACCCTTATAGCTGTGATCAACGCAATCACCAAGCGTGGAATTATTTAGTGAAAGGACATCATTTATATAGCGGAACGTGAAATTAAAGTATTGGGCTAGTTTCTTTTCGGTTTTTTTAAGAAGCCCCTGTATGATGTCTGACTCAGACGAGAAGCTTGTACCCATAGGTATGCCAACTGTTTGTCGAAAATCACGTCCAGCAAACATAACAAATATGTTGTCATCAAAAACAACTCGAGCATTTTAATAATATTAGTTTCAGAGAAAACATCGGGCACAATACACAAAAACCATTAAAAAAATTGATAATATGAACAACATGGTTCCTAATTGAAATTTTTCCTTTTCTCATTCATGACTTATCACTGGTTGTGCAACAAGAATAAAACTACGTATGCTACTAGTGGAACAGGAGCTACTTACAGTTCCGAAGTGCCCCCTCGTTTTTTTGGGGGAGGTTCACGTTGGTCAATCATTGTTTTACCCTTTGGTCGTCTTCTATTTGCATTGTATAACCTTAGACTGAATGCTTCTGATTACTCCTTTGCTGTCTTCAAACTTGTCATGCATTGGCGAATATTTTTAAATAAACAATAGAGAAACCGAAGGACCAAGGGGCAATCAAGTAAGGACAATCCAGAGACACATACAACACCAAACACAAGACACAGACCGGAACGATGGTAACCAAAGCAAAAAACAAAACACAACTTTAACACGATGAGCAACACGGACCCCACGAAAAACAGACGGTGAACATATGTGCACCCGAAGGGCAAGAGGTTCTGCTTTATATGAACACCAGTAGATGGAATGCAAAAATAAAGTCCAAGAATCATAAAGCGTCGCACACAGATTCAAATTTGCTCAAATGAATGCCTCGATTATGTAGGTTTATGAGCCTTGCAGTAGAGAAGATTAAACTGAAGGCTGACATGAATGATCATGGATCACTCACGTGGTAAAGCAAATTCTGGTCGGGTCCGTATTCTACACCTTTCTATTTGCTTTGTTCGCCTTTGTTCTGCGTCTTGTGATTATTAGATATATCTCTTATTCGGGTTGACCCACGGTGTTTATTTCTTATTCGGGTTGAGCCACGGTTTTTATTTCTTATTCGGGTTGACCCACGGTTTTTATTTCTTATTCGGGTTGACCCACTGTGTTTATTTCTTATTCGGGTTGACCCACGGTGTTTATTTCTTATTCGGGTTGACCCACGGTTTTTCGTGTGGTTCGTATTGCTCGATCTTTAGTTTTCTGTGTAATGTTTTGTAGATAGTGTTTGCCCTTTTGTCCTTTATCTTTTGGCCATTGGATCGTCTGTCTTTCGATTTACGTCATTTTTACGGCCTTTGATATCTTCAAATTTGACTTTGTGTTCTTAAATGATGTAATTACTATTAAAACTCCTCTCTGATGCATCGGTGACCTTAGCTGATTTTGTTTTTCTTCTTGTCGATTTTGAGCTACCTGTTTCTTGTCGATTTTGAGCTACCTGATGAAGGTTATTCAAGAAATGCCTAGTGAGCACTACATTTTATATAAACTTTTTTTAAATGTCTGCGACGTCTCTCTGACTGTCTATTAGTGATTGTCCCTTCGGGTTCCTCTATAGTGTATATTGCATATCGTAGGATATGTTAGATTTTGATCTCTCATAACTTGAACTCAGCTAGTAATGTGTAAATTCCATGGTATAAAATTTAATCTTCATAACGATAACCCTATTCATCAGGTCAGTATGATCTTAAGGTCTATGTAGTCCCAGCCATGGAGTTCCAAAGTTAAAAGGTGGGGCCTTCGTCGTCGTGATCGTATGGTAGATGGATTTACAACTACCTGTGCAATCAGTGCATCTCATCACTACATTTGTGAGTTTGAATCCCGCTGCTGGCGAGGTGTACTCAATACAACACTGTATGTCAGTGACTTGCGGCAGGGCGATGGGTATCTCCGGATACTCTGGTTTCCTCCACCAATAAACTGACAGCCGCGATATAAGTGCAATATGGCTGAAAGTGGCGTTAAACACCATAACCCTAACCAAAGCAAAAAAAAATGCATTTGGGAAACTTTAAAGGCACATTTTCCGTAACACTAGTAATGGTGAATATAAGACTCTATAATGACAATAAAAGAGTTGGTCCTTTATTCCTTTACCTTAATTTTGGTCTAAGTGCTATGTTAGAAAACCTCTCTTGTTCATTTAAATTCATATGCGTTATATGTAATGAATCTGGGTTTTTTCTCTCACTAGAATACTGGTTTCTTTCTGAATAATGTAGAGACCTCGTTCAATTCGGGTAATTGACATTTCGAACTGTTTGTTCATCGAGGAACCATCTACGTTACAAAGCCTACGTTTCTAAAACCATTTTATTGGGTATATCATCATGTAATTCATCATAGGTTTTGATGGAGTTCAGCAGAATTCAAGTATCGCTCGTGTTGGCCTTCCGTGGTGGGTGGGACCAAGACTGATGAACCATTTAGTATGTAATTCTGAACATTTCTTTAAAAACAAAAATCCAACATCATTCAATTTTTTTTATAATAAACTATAATAAACATAAACAAAGAAAATAAAAAATAATATAAAACAAAAATAAAACAAAAACAAAAACAAAAACACACACACACACACACACACACACAAAACGGCGGAAACATACTTCTATTAAATTGTCACCTTTTATGTTAGGAAACTATATCACCACAAAAAGCTGTTATGAGAACACAGTGCTTTATTAATTGAAACACGCAGAAAACATGCATCTATAAACTAATAATATTTTAAGCAAGTGTAGAATATTTGAATATTATATTAAACATGTATTATTCTGACAATAGTAAGGAAAAAATAGGCCACAGTAAAGTATATTACGTATTTATAAAAAAAACGTAATTAAAAAAAAATCTCAATAGATGTAAGGAATTGTTGAACTCATCAGTCTTTATGACAGTTATCTCCCTTGCTTGTTACTATACACCTATTTTATTTGAGTATTTACAATACAAATAAGATTATCTATCCTTATATTATTTCATTACTGCGTTTGATATTTGATTTTGAAATTGTTCCGAAAGTGTGGTATTTTTTTTTTCATTTTATTAATTATATATGCGCATTTAATACGATTTTTCAGTATCAGTGGTAACATGGTTTGACTAATGTTAGGCATCTGATCAAGTTGTTACTATTGTCAGTACATTTTAAAAGCCAATGATGGACTTTTATGTTGATAATAAGAATTAAAACATTGTTTTAATCAATCATTAATCTACACAAGATTGTTTTGTCTAATACAATTCTAATCGTTTTAGTTTTTTGTGTTGTCCTTTGAGGTGTCTTTACATTCTGAGTTCCATGTTGTGATGTCTGATCCTTTCCTCCAGTTTTTTTAAGGAGAACTCATGTCTTATTTCCGTTATTTGTGTTTGTTTACGTACGTACAGTGGTGTCCAACACAAAGTGTGTTTTGTTTTTGTTGTTTTTCTTCGTCTTGCGGCCTGTGTTGCCAGCTTCTATGGATTGTCCATTTTTTATTGCCCATTTGGTATTCTCTAAAGTTTATTTACCAGTGCTTTTCATGCATCACAATGAAATCTGATTCAACCCACCATTTTTATTTTTTTTTGGAAATACCTGTACCAAGTCAGGGTCATTGCGGTTTTCCCAGTTTCCCGGTTATTGACTGATTTTGTCTGTTTATATACTTATGAGTTTTGACTTTCCCTTTGGAAGATTGTTCGGAGTTCGGTAATTTTGTTATTACCCTTATTTACTTTCTTTGGAGAACAGTAATATTTTGATTTAATATTAATCTCATTAAAATTATTTTCACAAATTGTTGCATCATGAATGTATCCAGAAGAACAGTAATGATATTGTTGCTCTTGATTTGTTAGTCAATGCTTATCTTTAAGATATTCACTATTGAAGATGTGTGGTAACTGGAATCGTCGTTTTGTTGATTGGCTTTTCCTGAGATGCTGTGTTTCTATGGGAGGGAGGGCTTATCAGTAATTATTATATACATGTAGATAGGTGTAAATAAATTCCGCTATTTCACATATGAAAATATCAGTTTTTTCCCGCCGAAACTATTTTTAGACAACTATGAGTGTGGTGGTTACTTCCATTGATGTGTTACGGTGAATACACACATGATTGTAAACTGAAACAATTAAACAAATGGACATAAAGTTGTAGTACCTTTATAAATTATTTTAATTGAATCATTTTATTTATACATTAAAATCAAACACTTGTGTATTCTAAATCGAATCATTTCACTAGCATAACACAACAGATTTAAATATAAACAAACAACGGCATTGTTAAAAGTGCATTGTAGATTGTCAGTTTCCTTTCACCGCCCCTTTTCAATGAAAAATCGTCTGCTTCAATCTTAAAATTAAAAAAACAACAACAACAAAATGTCTGATTATTTTGGCGCATATACGGCAGCTCTAGTCTCCCAATTTTTCTTAGAAGAAAATGATTTTGACTTGGACAATGCGGAAATGCCAGAATTTTAAAATATTCTAGATGTCCATACAAATGTTCCAAATTCCAATGGCAATGCAAATGAAAATGCATATTAAATTAAAGGCCAGCCGAGTAGATTTCAGAATTTCATTTGAAGACATTGATTCATTCCTTAGTTCGAATTCTTGTACCGTACACATGAAATACACACTACTCGGACAATAACACATCGTGCCTGGTGCCAGAGATAAATCGGACTGACATGAGTCACAATTGCAATGAATTTTTCCACAACAACTTAACAAATCCGCACATATCCAAATACAATTCAGGAACTAGTCCTTCATTTAAATTTCCAACTTTTCTCATCGAAGCGACAACACTTGACTTGTTTGAATGTGTGGCCATATTGATTACACACTATCACTGCTCGTAGATTCATACGCGTGGAATGCAATATACAAATAAAATAAAATAATATAAAAGAAATTTGCACTCGTGACCGAATACGCATTAAGGATTAAACTCGCGGACGTAACAAGTTCCGCCCACTCGTTTAATTCTTATACGTACTTCGGTCACTCATGATCTTATTTTGATATTCAAAATCTACCATTAGTTATACTATATATAATATAAAGGTGTATTATTGCGCTATGAAAATAACAGTGATAGGTTATTCTATCTTTCATCGAAAACAACACAAAAAAGACCACGATATATAATGTTAGAATTCCTGGTTTTGGTTTGGGACAGGCACAAAAGTAAGGCGTGGTTAAACCTATCACTGGGGCCTCAAGCCCTCCAACTGTGATAATTGGTTTGTCTAACGACAAAACAAACATAAACAAATAATTAATGAAAACAGCGCATATTCAATTCCACTAAAAAAGACCACACATCATCACTAAATGAATGACAACAAGCATTGAGAGTACAATAGCAGGATCGGTGAATGGCCGTAGCACACTGACCACTAGCTAAGAATGTAGAATGGTGGTCAAAGATCATTACGCTTAGGCAGGGCCGGATATCCTATAGGCTGCAGCCTAGGACCCTGCTAAAATATTTTCAAACATGAATTTAAAAGTCCCTGGAATAAATCACGAGTGGAAAATATTCAAGACGGGTGTGGGCAGGTTAGAAGGTGGCTCGCTCTGAGGGAAAACCCATAATTGCATGAGTCTAGGAGCCCCAAAAGGTCATTACCGGGCCCTGCTCTTAGCATGTGTATTGTGATTTTTTTTTTGTATTTTACTCTTCATCTTAATAATTACATGTATTTATTAAAAATTAATATGGGTTAATTCTGTGATATTCAAAACCTTTTTATTTAAAGCCAAATGCAATTTTTATTCATATTTTTTTAAAGTAGTAATTGATATCAAACCCTGGTTTCATTACTTCTAAGATGAGTGTCCGATGTTCAATGACGCAAGCGCAATGTTTTTATTTCACCGTAATATGACATCGCAAAATGAGATTTTTAATTAGTTTATAACAGTTTCAAAAAATATTCTAAATATTACATATCAAATGATTAATAAATGAAATTTAGAAAAAAAAATGAAATTGAAACATTTATAAATATTAGGATTTCTTATAGGCTACATAAACTTCTCCATTTCAATGTAAGTATGATTATAGTTCAAGGAAATGTCAATCATGATATTGACAGATAGAACAATGTATGACGTACATAGCTAAATAGCTAATTCCCGCCACTTTCAATTGAAGTGTCTGTACAAAGCCAGGAATGTGAGCGGTAAAGTAAAGTAAAATAAAGTAATTTTTATTTAAAGTCGGAAGCATATATATATACAAATACAACAAAGAACATGAACTCTTTAGAGCTCTTTAACCGACTTGATATTTTAAAAACAGAAACAACTGATAATCATAACAAATCAGCACATGGTTAAAAAACATACATAAAATCATAGTTATAGAGCATAGCATAAATAAAATACACGCATAATTAAAAGCATAAGGGCAAGCTGCAAGCATAATACATAATAATGATATAAAATAATAATAATAATAATAATACATTTAAATTAAGTACTTAAAAAATTCCACATTTAAAGCAATAAAAGCGAGTTCATATTTTAAAAGCAGAAATAACAAGTATCACAGTGGTTAAAAATACTTAAATAACACAAAACAGCCTTTTTATAGTTCTGCAAACATACATACCTACACAAGTCATGAAAGAGAGTCCTGTATTTGTGTTCTAAAACGTAGATATCAAATTTAATGCGCACGACGCGTTTCTGGAATAACCTTCGTCATGTACGCTCTCTATTTCGAAAGGTTGAAAAGCCGAATAATTTAAAACATTTTAGGAACAAGTGTTAATTTGTCGATTTTTGACTCTTTCTGTGATTTTTCTATTGGATTTTAAAACTCGCCCGACATTGTGGAATTATTTGGTTTTTTCATTTTATTGAAGAAATTTTGACGAAAAATAAATATTAAATCATTAACTACATGTACTAGTTGGACAATAATAATAGTTGTTATGCAATATATTGAAACAACGAGATAATTAATAGACAGACTACGAGATCGTTGGACGACGAGTTGAAACATTGTTAGGTGGACAGTTCCTCTGAAATAGACCTGTCAATGGTTTACTATACAGATACTTTACTTTAAATATATTTATTGTCAAACAAATACAGACAATGGATCAGACACAAGTTATAAACTTACGAGGTCTTCTCCGTTACATATAAATCATTAATTAGAACATATATTACAAAAACAGAACATTATTTCATTCATAATTATTTGAGAAAAATTACATAGTATTGCAAGATATATTGTGATTGATATTGAGTCGTTGCCCTCAGATGAGTTAAAAGTACACAAACATTAGACAAATCTTTTTAGTGTCTAGTATGTATCTGTGAACAGTTGTGAAAAGTGAGCAGTTGACATCATATGCAAAATCTGAATTTCCATACAATATATTGTTAATGGATAAATCTAACCCGTGATCTCTAATATTGTTCAACATAACATTTCTCTGATTAACAAATAATTTACAGTGCAAGAAGTAGTGTTCATTGTTTTCCACATAATTGTTACAGTTACAGTAACAAGAATCGATCAGATTACATCTAAAAAGCTACTACAATTTTACCTTAAAGGAGTCTTTAATCTAGATTTTAATATGCAATTACTAGGTGAATCTCTGGTATATTGGGGTAAATTATACCAGAGATGAATAGTGGCTGAAAAAAATGAATTTTGATATATGGTAAGACGACACCGTGGAATAGTGAAATTATTTACTATGCAGATATATCATGCTTGGGAGTGGTATTTGCGAAAAATGCCAGTCGAGAGACGGAAAATTTCCCGAGCCGAATGGCGGATCCAGACTTTCTCAAAAGAGGGGGCAAATAGGGGGATCCAACCATAAATTTTCCGTCTTTTTTAAAGGTTTTTTGCCAAAACGGGAACCTGCCCCCTCCTGTAGACTGTTAGTCCGAGATAGACTGTGCACCCAGTCCGGTGTTGTATGATCCGGTATTCGACGTCTCAATTTCATAGAAAATAAATATTATTTCGGACAGGAGGAGGAAGAAATGAAACTATGTTTAATGATATTGTTAGTCC
>MJUT01022200.1:39739-54618 GCA_002080005.1 Gigantidas platifrons
TATTACTATTTTATCACAAATATTCTCCTTCTCAATATATTTTCAATTTTGATTTATTTTGATATTAAAGTCGGGGTTCCGAAGTTCTGTCATTTCGGCAACATCAATAAGGAGAGTATGTAGCAGACTACAGATGAACAATTACTCCTTTCATTTCACTTTTTTTTTGTTGTTTCTTTCTGCGGTTTCAAAATGAAGGGAAAATACTTGCAAGACGACTTTTTATTATTTCATTAAATATTCATTTTGTAATTGCGTAACGTGTTTATATTTAGAGACGAAGCTATATATAATCATTATATTTCCGACACTGAAAGTTCAAGATTTTGATATGTCATTGGGTCATTTGCGTATTAATAGTAATTAGTAATTATTCCTGTAGTCTGATCAAAGGATTATCGGTCTGTAAATAAAGATGAAGGTAGAAAAATGTAAAATAGCTATGATTAAGTTCATGATAAGTTTGAAGATATCAAAAATGAGTAATAATACACCACAAATAGAAGGGAAGAAAGTACAACTGATCTTGTGATGTTATGCTTTAATCTTTCTTTTTATTTATTTTTTAAAACTGTTTTGCATATATTTATGGAGTAGGAACTGCTTTTACACTTCCGGAACACGTGAGTTCAACTCCGATTTTAGTAGGGCTCGTGTTACATCTCGTGTTACTCGATCTTTAGTTTTATGTGTATGTTTTGTAGATTGTTGTTTGTCCTTTTGTCCTTTCCTTTTGGTTGTCTGTTCTTCTTCGATTTGCGGATTCTGATTGCCCCTTTGATATCCTTTGGCCATGGTGTTGTCTGTTCTTCTTCGATATACGGATTCTGATTGTCCCTTTGATATCTTTTGGCCATCGTGTTGTCTGTTCTTCTTCGATATACGGATTCTGATTACCCCTTTGGTATCTTCAAACTCCTCTTCTTACCGGAAGAGTAATCAGTTCATGACATGAATGGATGTTTTTCCAGATGCAAGTTTTACACTAATTTAGATATCAAATTCTTTATTCGAAGTAATATTGTCGATATTACTATACCAAAGACTAAGACTGTCCTTAGGTGGTCATCCAACAAGTACAGGAAATATAGTGCCTACAACATTGCTGTCTGGATCCGTCCGCAGTCTACAGCGATAATAACTCTATTGAGATATTCAAAAATTATCGGTAGTAGGTCCAACGGAGACAGTCGTAGTCGTGATAGTATGGTAGTTTGATTTACAACTACCTGTGCAATAAGTGTCTATCACCACTAAAGTTGTGAATTCGAACCCCGTTCATGGCTAGGTGTACTCGATACAACATTATTTGATAAAATGTGTCAATGACTTGCAGCAGGTCGATGGTTTTCTCCGTGTACCCCGGTTTCCTCCACCAATAAAACTGACCGCCACGATATAACTGAAATATTGTGAAAAGTTGCGCTAAACACCATAAGCGACCTACCAAACTTTTGACTATAAGGTTATTCAACAAAACATGTAGTGTGCAGTAATTATATAGAGATGTTTTGAATGCCACAAACAGCTGTTAATTATGAGTCGCTGCAAGCTGCTGACTTGCAAGGAACGAGTCCCTTATTTACACTCAGTCCTAAATAAGGGTAATGACAAAATTACCGAACACCGAGCAATCTTCCATCGTTTATTATTGTCTCTGCAGAGATAGAATATTTTTCGACAATATCTTGGTATCGGAATATAAACTTTTTAAGAGATCGAATAAGGCGATTTTTTATAGCCCTGCTCCAGTAGCCTGTTTCGCAGATAAAGATGACATTTCAAGCTCAAAAGCATATGAGATGTACCACACAATAAGGAGACATTCACTTTCAGATTGTTTATACCATCTAGTGAAAAAGTTATAGGTCTCACAGTGTATTTGATACTAAATCAGGCCTTTGCCAGCATAACACTTTGGACTACGAATTCTGTGCTCATGCTTAAAAATATAGCCATTCATAACACTACCGCAAATATATAACCTGATAGGATAGGACGAATTTAAAGTACGACTCTATATGGCAGGTAAAAAAAGATGCTATTACAACCAAAGTTTATTGTTATTTCAATTATATATTTATTAGATCTACAGTTTAATCCAATGTTAAAAACGATGTTCGGTTCGTCTTTACCTCTACTTATTTACGTTATTTGTTTGTTTTTCTTTGCGTGTAGTCGTGCCCGACACATGTTGTGCTGTGTTTTTGTTTTGTTTTTCTTCGCATTATATACCCTATGATGCCAATTTCTCTGGATTGTCCATTTTTGATTCGATATTCTCTAACGTTTCTTTAGGAGTTTGTTTTACATTTTTATACACCCGCTCCAGCGGAGGGGGTATACTATTTTACCTCTGTCCGTCTGTCCTTCCGTCTGTCTGTCCGTCCTTCCGTCCGTCCCAATATATTTGTTGTCGCATTTTTCTCAGCAACTATTGATGGCAGAAATCTGATATTTGGTCACAAGCTTCATATAGCTATGCCATATTGTGGGAAGCGTTTTTGGACCCGTCAAATTCCTACTTTCTGTCTGCCGACTTAGTTAGTTTTTATACACATTGAACATATATGCGGGTCTATCATAAGTGAGCATTCGCTTACAGTACATCTTGTTGTTTTTGTTGAAACTAAATAACACATGACATTTTAATCTAAATCTGTTTAACATTGATCATAATATAGTAATTAATATCTATTAATTAAGACTATTCACAATCACGAATTTCATATTTGAGTATTTTTACCCTCACGAATTGTATACTAGTAGGCTTAACAAACTAATCAATAATGAGCTTAATTTAACTATTTGATTAATACATGTATAATAAGAAACTGAAGAAAGTTGAGTATACAATATTGCCCTTGTTAGTTCTGAGATTCTCGGTCAGTCGTGACGTAGTTTATGACGTTGGTATACACTGAATTCTCACTCGACCGACCATGTAATCTAAGACTTCCTCATAATTATGAGATTAATTTAACTATTTAATTATTACATCTTTATTATATAAGAAACTGAATGAACTATTGAAGATACAATATGCTCTTGTTAGGTCGTGACGTACTTGATGACGTAGTCAAATACTGAATTCTCAATCAACCTACCATGTAATATAAGCCTCACATATGCACACGTAAATAATAAATACGTAATCTCAGTAAAGTACACACTTTTGTAGTTTTGAAATACAACACTTCTAAGTTTGTATCGTAAACGTGATTATAAATTGTCAGGTTATTGTAAGTGATAACGTTGGATATCTAATTTAGTCCTTTCTGGAGTAACCTTCATCAGTCAAAAGGTTAAATAAACCTTTATTAAATTAAATATAGTGGGGTTCATGTTACCCAGTCTTTCTTTGTAAAGTTTTGTAGATCATTGTACTTTTTATTTTGTCCTTTGTATTGTCTGACCTTCCATCCACTAGTTAGTACTTCGGCATTGATATGGTTTATTATATATATTCCTTATTGAAATTTACAGTTCCTAAATATGTAATTATTATTAAAACTAAGCTACTCCTCCCTCAGGCATGTTGTGACCTTTGCCAATTTTGGATATTCTGTTTAAGCCCTTGAGTTTTCTTGCTTCCAATGATTTTAAAATTATTTGGCTTTCAAATATTTTGGCTGTGAGCGTCACCTGTTGAAAGTTATTACAGAAACGCGTTGTGCGCACTAAATTAGATTTTTACGTTCGTATTCAGTTTCTTAATACTTCATTAATATCTTCAAATTTGTTTTTATCGTCCGATACTGATGCAAATAACCCTTTATGTACAGTGTGTGCTCAATCATATTTGTTAACTTTGAGAATATATACCATCATTTCTCCCTTTAATATATTTCAACATTTCGCCATTTTGTCCCTTTTATATTTTCACCAATCATATTCAGAAATTGAAGGTACTTTTCTTCAGCAATATCCATCATATTTGAATTAGATTTTGATCAAATGACTGCAGTTTTAAGCTTGGTAGATTGTTCATTAGAAGAATACAATATAGAATTTCAGTGGGTTAGTCGTCAACAATTTGATAATTAAAAGTTATGTTGCTTTCTGCAAAGTTATTCTCCTGCAAAAAAAAAAAAAATAAAATAAAATAAAATAAAATAAAAAATAAAATAAAAACAAACTAAAATTGAAACAATTTTAGACATTTTTTTTTGAAGTCACGTACATGTAAATATGATCGTGGGAACCTCGAATTTAGAAGTTAGAAATATAAGGTTAGAAAACATAATTATTTCTATGATTGAGTAATCCAATTTGAATTCAGGAAATGTTCCGCCAAATGTCATTCATTTATATAGTTATTGTCAAATTCCACACATTTTACTCTTATAAGTGTCGCCGTTTCTGATTTTCATTTTTTGTCCAGAAACCTCCAACATTTCATGGCTGTCATTAATTTTTATTTCATTTAATTCAGTTTGATCAGAAAAATCAATGTTATGAACATGACGTGGTTGATGACGTAATCAAATATTGAATTATCGCACGACCGACCGTGTAATCCAAGCCTCACACACGAACATGTACAAAATAAACACAGAATCTTAATAAAGTACACACTGTTGTTATTTTGAAATGTGACACAAATCTGCTTTCTAGCGATCTTGTCAACTTAATCGATAATGGGCTTAATTTAACTACTAGTATTTAATTATTACAAGATTATTATATAAAGAAAACTTAAACAAAGTTGAAGATTCGGTCTGCCATTCTTGGTTAGTCGTGACGTACTCGATGACGTAGTCAAATACTGAATTCTCACTCAACCAACCATGTAATCTAAGCCTCACACACGAACATGTACAAAATAAATACAGAATCACACTAAAGTACACACTTGTCATTTATTTTGAAATGCGACACTTCTAAGTCTGTACAACAAACGTCATTATAAATTATCAGTTTATTGTTTATGAAAACGTATATATATAATTTAGTACGCGCGACGCGTTTCTGGTATGAAAGGCTAACTAATCCTTTATTATATTAAATATATTTGATTGGCGTTCGTGTTGCTCAGACGTCGGTTTTCCGTGTAATGTTTTTAAGATCATTGGCCTTTTTTCTATTGGCCACTGCGTTTGTCTGTCCTTCTATTTGCAGTTTATGGTTATGTCTTTGGTATCAATACAAATTCGGGGCCCGGGTGGCTCAATGAGTTAGGTCGTTGTAGGGCCCGGGTGGCTCAATGAGTTAGGTCGTTGGCTCTAACAACTCATACTAGCCTATCACCAATACGGCATGGGTTCGCGCCTGGTTTGTAAATTACAAAAAAGGTGCACTCGACTCGCAGCCGCATGTGAAAAAGTTTACCAGTTGCTTGCCCATGGTCGGTGGTTCTCTCTGGGTACACTGGCTTCCTCCACCACTAAAACTGGTCGCCATGATATAGCTGAAATATTGTTGAAAGTGGCGTTAAAACACGAAAAATCAAATCAAATCAAATCAAATCAAATCAAATTCAACGAGGCCGTCAATGATTCAATAATTAAAAGTTAAAATTAAAAGGGAATATATAGTAACTATTATTAAATGGTGTTATTTCCCTGAGTATTTTTAACGTACAAGCAACTTTATATAATGTGCCTGTACCAAGCCAGAAAGTGATTGGTCGTTTGTCTATTGGATTTAGAACATTTCCGACAGTGTGGTATTTGTTTCTTCATTTTATTTTCTCAAATTTTAGCACATAAAAAAAAACAAAATAAAAACAAAACAAAACAAAATCCCTGCATGGGTCGGGTTTTCGGCAAGCTAACATATTGCTAAAGGTGGCCCAACGTTCACATTTTCATCTTTTTGTACTTATATTTTACATTTGTACAATTTAGCATTTAAATGTGTGGTATTTTATAAAAATATGTATCTCAATGATTAAAAAAGGAATATTTTTAGTGGTAAATATTTACAATTGATATAATTGTACATTGTTAGAAACTTTCCTTGTTATAATTTATATAATTAATACCGGTGTACAATTTATAGAATTTGATAGAATTGATCAAACAGTGTAATTGAAATTACTTAATTTGAATATTAAATATAAATTTATCCCCCTCTTTGTCACATATGATCCAATATTTAAATCATTTGCATCCCAAAGGGCACCCCGGAATATAGATATTGACAAGACTTATTACCTCCGCTGCGGGGTTCAACGCGTCTGATAGACGTTGCCACTAATTATGTAAGACACATCAAACACGCAACTCTCCCATAGGGCGGTACGTATTTGAGTGACGTGTACATAGTGACTGTCAGAGGGAACCCCAGGAGTATAGATATACAGTACATAATCTCCCTGCAGCAGGGTTCAACGCCTGTGATAGAGCTGTTCTCGTGACCAATTAAATACGCAACTCGCCATTAAGGCGGTACGCATATGAGTGACGTGTGCATAGTGAATGTCGTGAACTTACTGGTGACTCAAGTCAGAAATGGTCGTTGGTGGTCTGTTAATGGCAAAAGATACCGACTTTATGTAATAGATATATCCTTTTTCCTGTTGCAATCTAAGCGTTCTTCTATACCTCAGTCACCATGTCTGCTTGTTAGCTATCTGATTTATTGTTTGTTATCGTTTTCTTGACCCTTATATGACTGTCAATTTGGATTCAACCTATCAAATAGTTTGTTATATATATCAATAAATTCTGAAATGATTAAAGAAAGACAACTCTAGTTCATTATGGAAACAATATTATTTATGAAATAAAATGAAATAAAGAAATAATCAGTCGCAACAATTTCAAAATCCATTCGAATAATCATAGAAATAGTGGCAAAATCGATACCACTAACAGACAGATACATGACCGCTCAGTTCCATCGTTTGGTACAGGCAGTTAAATGAAAAGTGGCAGTGCTAAACTAGTTGTATGGTCCCATACCTCACCTTTTACTGAAATGATGCGGTCTTTCAAGTGAGTAAAATGTCAACCTTCGCATATAAAATATTTATAAAAAGAAACACACGCAGGTATGGTAAAAGAGATTGTTTACCTGTACCTTGTGTTGAGATTGTTTACCTGTACCTTGTGTTGAGATTGTTTACCTGTACCTTGTATTGAGATTGTTTACCTGTACCTTGTATTCATAACAACAAGGGGCCGTCGTGGTCGTGATCGTATAGTAGTTGGAGTTACAACATTACGGGGTAAAGTTTGTCGGTGGTTTTCTCCAGGTACTCCGGTTTCCTCCACCAATAAAACTGACCGCAACGATATAACTGAAATATTGTTGAAACTGGCGTTAAACACCATACACCAACCAACCAACCAACCAACCATTACAAAAGCATTAACGTCAGTATATGAAATAGAAATTGGATTTTGGATCATCTAATGCATTCTTACCTGTGTTGTCATGGATGTCTATATTAATGGGGAACGATGTACAAAAGAAATGTGCACCTATAGCAACATTTCTAGCTTTAAAATAAAAGGGATTTGAGTTTTACAGTTTCCGACTTGATTTTAAAACTATACGCTTTTTCCACGTTTTATTGTAGCAGTTATTTCCCTTTAAAAATAAGCCAGAAAAAGAAATGTCAATTTCATGCAATGTTCAACCAAAATAACATATATCTTTTAATAACTTAAAATTTGTTTACTTTCTATTAGATTTACTTCTGTTATCTTACAATGATCAAATATCTATATTAAAATTGTTTGTCCTTTCCGTTACCTTTGCATGGAACAGGAACCAGTGTGTTCTCCGTAAGGGAAATAGAAAATGTCAAAGGCGTAAAATTTTAGAATTTGTAACATGAATGCATTCCCTTCCTTTGATCTTTTTAAGGTTTACATACCAGAATGTAACCAACAGAAAAGAACTATGAAATAATACACGCAGATGCGAGATGTTGCACACTTTAAGATTGGGCTGTAGTTGTATTACTCTTAAAGAGCCGTACAATAATCAACGACCTAAATCTGATATTGCATGGCTTCATGTTACAAATCATTTATACAACGGTTTTCCGAGTTAAACAGTTAGGGAAACTCACAATTCGTGTTCAATTGTTTAACCGTTTAACTCGGAAAACGGTGGTAATTCTACCACGTCGGAAACTGGAAAATTGTCTACTGTCAAACAGGCATGCCAGTGAGTCTACAAATCAACATAAATACTGCAAATATAATATGGTAGAGTTCAACAAAGAGAAACAAATATATATTACAAAAGGTGAAATGAACAGTGAAATACCGGTACATGAAATAAATATTATATAGTTGTCGAACTAGTTTCTTGTGAACAATTCTCGATAAATATAAAGCGCGCGAAAAACAGTATTTAAAGATGTAAATCGAATTACAGAAACTCTGTTCCATTTAAAACAGCCTTTAAAACCAATACATTTGACAATATGGTTTAGGGTTATGATGTTTCACGCCACTTTCAAAAATATTTCAGTTATATCATGGCGGTCAATTTTATTGGTGGAGGAAATCGGAGTACCAGGAGGAAACCACCGACCTACCGCAAGTCACTAACAAACTGTTTGACAATAATATAAAATGGGTATATTTCAGTATCAAAATAAATGTTGATAAATTCACCTGTGTCAATACACGTGTGATGTACACCTGTATGAATGATAAAATAATCTTCGTCGTAAGATAAATCATCACCTTTCCGTTGGTAAGTTTTAGTGTTATTTAGTTTGAGAAAAATATGTTGTTTCCTGTCTGGCAAAAAAGAAACAGCTAGCTACGAGTGTTTCCGTTGATCACACGTTACAAACACCAGACCGCCACGATCGTGTAGGCGTTGATCTGACGTTATAAAAACATTCTAAATAAAAGTTAGTGAAAACCGAAGGGGCAATCAAGAATGGACAATCCAGCGGCACTGGTAACATTGGGTACACAAGACACAGGAGGAAGACAAACAAACACAAAACACAGTCTGAAGGGAGAATCGTGTATTTGATTCACCTGACACAATCTCTTCGGTGATGTTGTTCCCAACAGTAGACAAACAACGACCTTTATTTTGACCCCGTAATTTATTTGGGAATCTTATTGTTTATATACTTGTTCTCACTACGCTATTATAGACAAACAAACAAAAAACGAAAAAAAAAAACAGGTGATGATGTTGTAGCTATGCATCGATTATTTGTTTAAGCAACGGGAGTTTAAAAAACCATATATATCATTGAACTTATCTAAATGTGAAAAAATAAACGACGTCATTGATAAAATGATAATAAAAATTCCGCAGAATGGTTCCATAATCTTGTTCAAGTGTTGCGTTTTTTTGGTTTCCCTTTGTAATTTTCTTCGCAACACGGGAACTAGCATTAGGGCTTTGATACTAACTCAACTTACTAATAACTATTACATGTTTATTGTTCGAACTACAATCTAAAACTAACTAACATCAAATCTACCAAGTGCTTACATAGCACAACAGCAAAATCTGATAAATCAAGTTTATAGCTATTTTGACCTCGGCTAAGTAAACAGACTCTGGTCTAGACTGATAAGATTTAATGACAATTTCTAAAGTCTGACCCATGCAGCTGCAGTGATTTATATTGTCCTCAAGGGTCCCAATAACTTCTGTGATGGAACACAGCTTTTAATATTTATTGTTATTCGAAATAGTGAATCGTAACATAATGTTTAACAACTACCAATTTCTATCAGTCACACATATACTCTTGGTCTCTATTTTTTGCTATCCTTTTAGTTTCTTTACTTTATTTGCTCTCAAACATTATTAATTGTTTGGGTCGCAAATTGCGTCTCTATGAGTTACTGATGAATGTAATTCCAAAATCGGGTTGCCCGCACTAAATTTGATATATAGTGGTTTTTTTCATATTTTTTTATTTATTTTTTTTTTTTTTTACAGATAATTGTTACAAGACATGGCACTACGGTGGGGAATATGTAGCACTGGCAGAATATGTTCTGATTTTTGTTCAGCAGTCAAAACGTTACCAGAAGATGAACATACGGTAAGGTATGAGAATAAACAAGGTGTTGTTAGACTAATATCTGTTCTTATTTCTTTTATGGGGTATGTTTTTCTCTCGAGCTAGACAATTTTATTTTCAAATGAAATCATTTTTTTACATGAAAAACCGATAATTTTTTCATAAATATTTATCAAATGTCTTGTTGAACAGTGTAGGGTCAGATTAACATTTTTTAGCATCTTTAAGGACAAGAAATTGTTGTCTATAAAACTTGGCGACAGATTTTCTCCCTTCAAAATAACCATATTAATTATTTTCAAAGCAATATATCATATTTTCGATTCTACCATTTTTATATTATGTTAATGGACCTGACAATTGTAATTTTTTATACTATTATTTCAATGGTAAAGGAACAATACACAGAATTAAAATCGCTAAACCGGCAACAACAAATATAAGAAAACAAGTACCGGTGTTACATACTCATTTTTCCCCCTACTCATTTTTCCCCCCGGAAAAATTAGTATATACTAGTTTTTCCCCTGGAAAGATCAGTATATACTCATTTTTCCCCCCGGAAAGATCAGTATATACTCATCTTTCCCCCCTGATTTTTAGGGGGGAAATCTGAGTATATACTGAAGTTTCCCCCTCATACTCAATTTTCCCCCTTTGCACTGATAGACTATACAGCCAAATAAAATTTTGGTTTAGGGGACGACCATTTGATTTTGAGGGGGGAGGGGGGGCTTGGAAGATTATTAAAATAAATATTTTGACCTGGGGTATGTTGAAAATAAATATTTTCATCTCGAAGATGGAGAAAAATTTTGTTTAATCCCTCAGATTTACTCCAATCCAGGATCGAAAATAAACTGCGCTTACTAAGGCATGTTTGTAACATTTTTGTCCGTTTGCGACCCATCCTTTTTATTGTGATGCGTAGGCAAATTATGTTATATCATTTTGAATTGTTTCAAGTTATTTCAGTAGATACATGCATACAATTTAAAAAAATAAAATATTTCTTAGATATTGCAATAAAATAATCTTGGTAGGGGCATTTTTACCTGGATAGGTAGGGAAAGGGCAAACAACCAAAATTTTAATTTAGGACTTAAACTTGGAAGCCCGGGGGGGGGGGGGTGTAACTTGACAACTTTTTTATACGGATGTGCGGCTGGACATTCAAGTACCCTACCCATTCATATACCTCCCGGGTTTGAAGAACCATACCCATTCATACACTAACCTTTTCAAAAATACAACCCATTCATATACCAATTGTATTTCTGAAGTAGCTCAACTGACATGACTGTTCCGGGAATTAAAAAAAACCAACAAAGTTTATACAAAAGGAAAAAAATTATATTAAAATTAAAAATTACCATCAATTTTGCCATCCATTTTGCAGTCGTATAAAAAAATGTTACTAGTGCTTGATTATATTTTATCATTTATTCATGCGGACAATACCTTTTTTTCATTTTTCATGGTCGAATTTGAAAGGATTTGAAACAATTTTGTCCATAAATGCATTGTACAGTGTATATATGTTTGATTACATGGAGATTTGTCGGTGGACCAAATGGTAATAAGAGAAGACACGGGCTTGAATTCATGAGAATTTGCTGTTTTTATTGATTTTTGCAATTTACTATCCAAGGCCGTATACATACAAATGTTTTGGTAATATGGCCTTTAATAGTAAAATTGCAACAACAACAACAACAAAAACACACAACAAAACAGTAAAATTGTAAAAATCAATAAAATCACAACATTCTCATGAATTCAAGCCCGTGTGATCTGCCCGGGATCGCTAAAACAGAGGATTTTTTTTTCTCGAATGGTTAGGTGAACGAAAATGTCCCAGTGCATAATTATAGCTCTATAAAGAGGTTCATATACACGTGTGTGTTTAGATCTATACCATCATATTACACTTTTTTCGCAAGTTTTAATAGCTTTTTTTTTATTTATAACTCGTCAGACCCTTTACAAATTAAGTAGCGGTCCATTTAAAGCTTCGTATTTTTACTTTTTATATTTTATAGCTTGGTGGGTGTATAAAACGAAATGGATAACAATTCTTTCAAAGTGACTGGTCAGATACTCGAACTTTAATGTGTAATAAGTTCTATTGTATTTCTTCACAAATTTAAGAGGTATCCCCCTTTGTCTATTTTTATACGACCGTCTAGAGACGTGGTTGGGTATGCGGGCGAGCGTCCACACAGGTTTCCGCACAATAACTTTAGTTCTGTATATTGGATCTTTACCAATCTTGGCCACTTGATTCCCCTGTGGAAGGGTAAGAACCCTATTTATTTTGGGGTCATTAGGTCAAAGGTCAAGGTCAGCGTTACTATAAAAAGAATTTTTGACAACAGGATCGTTTCCGCACGATAACTTTAGTTCTGTATATTGGATCTTTACCAAACTTGGCCACATCATGGATTCCCCTGTGGAAGGGGAAGACCCCTATTTATTTTGGGGTCATTACCATTATACCGTTTGATAATTTATATAGACGGGCGTATTTTGTGATGCACACATTTCTTGTTTAAAATGCATTCTATTAAATTCTTATATACCATGACCAAGGGTTATTTGTAAAAAGAACCACATGCATATGATATTGTATTCTAAACAAAACACAAAAAATATGTACGCTCTCAACCAATGAATCACCTATTGCATAATTCTTAGCAGGAGTTGTACTTAATAGGTATACATACGATTTGATGATACATATTTGCATATTGATTATTACTAGTTACTGTTCTTTTTTTTCAGAAACGTTAAATGCATTGTTCTTTATTCAATAAATTGTGCATTGGGTCTCCTTGTGTATTTTAGCTCACCCGACTAAACAGTCAGGGTGATTTTGTGACATCACTTGTCCGTCATCCGTCGTCCGTTAATATTTCACATTTGGATCTTCTTGAGAACCACTGAGCAGAATTAAACCACGCTTGGCAGAGGTGTTCACTATGAGGTCCTATCCTACACCAATTTTGCTACGTTTTATGCCGATTCGTTAAAAATGGTCATCAGGAGACATTGGAAACATTGTTAGTTTTTCAATAATCTTTTTTCAAGAACTACTGAAGCGATAGTATGGAAACGTGATTTGTATGTTCATTTTAAGGTCCTTGACAGGTCTTGTTACTTTTTGAGCCAATCGGAAATTCAAAATCGTTGCCAGCGTCTACCATATGTAAAGCAACATTTTATTGGTCTACTTGAAAACCACTGAACAGAATTCAACCACTCTTGGTAGAGGTGTTCACTAGTATGTCCTACGCAGGTGTTGTTACTTTTCATGCTGATTCGTAAAAAATAAATAAAAGAAGAATGTGTCTGAGGACACGGAGTTCCCCGCTTTCAGCTAAGTGGGCCTAACTTCCAAGCCGTATATGGCATCTGGCTGAAATTGAACTTGACCTGCATATTATGGTTGTAAACATTGTCTTGAAATTTCAGAGTACTTTACAGGTGATAATGCTTTATATGCCGATCGGAAATTCAAAATGGTCAACAGCGCAGGTCAAAATTGCTTTGAAAACCTATGAATTACATTTTCGTCATCTCCTTGAGAACCACTGAACATAATTTAACCAATTTAACTTTGAGGGTGTTCACTATGAGGTACTACACAAGTGATGTTATTTTGGTGCAGATCGATAAGAGACTTTGAACATTCTGATTGATCGATATTCAAGAGCCACTGAAGGCATTGTCGGGGAAAATTTATTAAAGTAGTCGTCCTCCTCACTACCTCTCTTTCTCTCTCCTTCTTCTCCATCCTTCTCCTCACTGGCTCTCTCCCTCCTTCCTCTCAGTCATCCTCCTCACTACCGCTCCCCTTCTTTCCTCTCAATCCTCCTCCTCACTACTTCTCTCCCTGATTCCTCTACCTAATTCCTATCCATCCTCCTCACTACCTCTCTCCCTCCTTCCTCTCAGTTATCATCCTCATTACATGTCTCCCTCCTTCCTCTCAATCTTCCTCACCACCTCTCCATCCTTAATTCCTCTCAATCCGCCACCTCATTACCTCTCTTCTCTTTCCTGTAATATTATCATCCACCTCATTACCTCTGTCTTTCTTCCGTCTCCATCCTCCTTATTAACACTTCCCCATTGCCTCTCTCCCTCCTTCTTCTCCATCCTCTTCCTAATTACCTTCTCCGTATACTTTTGTCCTCCGTCCTCATCATCCTCCCCCTTATTACCTCCTCCTCACTACTTCTCTCCTCTTCGTTTACCTTTGTCACTTCGTCCTTTCTATCCTCTTCCTTCAAATCTCCTCTTCACTACCTGTTTCACTACTTCCTCATCATTATCCCCCTCACTATCTCCATCATTTTCCATATTGACTCCCTCCCTAATTCCTCCCCGTCATCCTCCTTATTTTATACCTCTATCTCTCCTTCCTCTCCATCATCTTTTTACCATTCCCCCTCCGTCCCCTCTATCTTTCTCTTTATATTCCTTCCTTCCTGCCCACTTCCTCGTAACTGTCAGTTGTGCCTTCCAGCACTTAGCAAACATGAGTTTTTCTCACTTGCACTAAGGAAGATCGCTTTATCACTCAAAAGTGTTTTTCCCATCCTTTCCTCCTACCTCCTTATCCGTTCTCACTCCATGTTCATGCTTGCCTTAGTTATTACTATCATCATTGTTGATACCCTCTTTCGTCCACATTTAGCTATTATGTCTTCCACCATATACATGTATAGAAGTGTACACAAGAAAACCCCTATTAAAATAGGAGAGGGGGAAAACTAGTATGGGGGAAAAATGAGTATGTGTTAACACATACTCGGTTTTCAGGGGGGAAAATTCAGTATATACTCATTTTTCCGGGGGGAAATCTCAGTATATACCGGTACTCATTTTTTCCGGGGGGGGGGGGGGG
>MJUT01022200.1:55645-77813 GCA_002080005.1 Gigantidas platifrons
CAAGAAATTGTTGTCTATAAAACTTGGCGACAGATTTTCTCCCTTCAAAATAACCATATTAATTATTTCCAAAGCAATATATCATATTTTCGATTCTACCATTTTCATATTATGTAAATGGACCTGACAATTGTAATTTTTTATACTATTATTTCAATGGTAAAGGGACAATACACAGAATTACAATCGCTAAACCGGTAACAACAAATATAAGAAAACAGGTACCGGTAATCAAATATTAAATGAGGAAGCGTTTGAAGACACCAAGGGGTTAATCGTAAGCCGTACAATACAATGGCCAATGGTCTGCAAAATACTACACAGAAAACAAAAGACTGCGCAACAGGAACCCCACTAAAAACGGGTATGAACTCCGGTGCTCAACACGAGCAGTTCTTGTTCCACTAGTGACACCCGTCGTGGTTCTCTTGTTATCAATCTGGTGACAAGCCACAAGAGAAGAAAGGACGGGATTGTGCTTACTACACACGGAACATATCCGTGGTCATTTGTAACAAAGATATTCTGTAGCGATTAACCAAGTCGTGATGGAGACTGTAAAACTTTCGAAGTGATGATTTCAGCTTAACCACTAGAAACCATAGTTTTGACAACCTGAGATCTTTAAAAGACAATCATATAGCCTTGTTCATCGTCGTCACCTGTTAACAATATACCCTGGACGTCCAGGTTCAACCATTGTCTCTGTTTTACATCAAAATATAACATCCACAGGGTCAGGTAATGTAACTTACATAATAAAAATCATCACACATTTATAAATAATCACACACAGAGAAACAAAAAATATAGTTATATTAGAGATTAATAAAATAGTGTTTGGGCTGCTTTTAAAGCGCCCATCACCCGAATCCCCGCGTTTGATATTTCGAACTAAGTCATATGTACCTGTATTTGTTTATTTTATTTACTAGTTGGTAGCAGTCGTATCACGTACGTCGGAAGCAGCCAATAGTTTTGCGTCTAAGTTTGGTATCCAAAAGACTTACTGTTCTTATGAAGAGTTTGCAAATGATCCTGAAATAGGTTTGTATGATAGTGATACATATTGATAACATAAATCTTAATTTAACACTTAACCGTCTAATGGTTTGCGTGCTCGTCCCGAGGGTGGCAGCTCGTGGGCTCAAGCCACCGACTATGACACAATTTGTAAATTTTTATTTCTCCATGCACATCATTAAGGGGAAAGAGCAAAGACTGGTTGACTCAGTATAATCATAATGTGTCCGAATGAAGCGATATGTCTGCCCGCCGACTGTTGTTTCAGTGAGCGAGCACTGTAAATATCTAACTAAAGTCTATACACGTGTTTGATCTGGTACAACGTAGACATCATCATCATTTGATTGAATGTAATGTATGCTCGCCATGATAATTTTTTAATCTGGCGTTAAGCAACAATCACTCATTCACTAAATTACCACTTATTTCGCCATATTTACAATGTTTTCAAATTCAGGGGTACCTTTTCTATATTTTCATATTAAATAACGCTATACATATATATATATATGATGCAAATCGCTATTTCACGCTATAAACATCATGTTGGTTGTGCTACAAAATGTAGTAATTTCTATATTTTTTCCGTACAAGAAGAATATCCAGATTCATTAACAAATGATGTTACATCATGAACAAACCTATAACTTTACAACTCATTATTAGATTATTTAGAAAACAGGATCTTATATAAATATCAAGTAACTTTTATTGTTTTTTATTATTCATTTTTGCTTTCAAGTAAAATAATGAAGGCACTAAGAAAATAAGATACAAACAAATCGACATTGGAATATCGAGTAAACCTTTTGATAAGGATAACGCTCAAGGTCGTGGTGTTTAACACCACTTTCAACAATATATGTTATATCGTGGCGGCCAGTTTTTTTGTTTGTTTTTGTTTTGTTTTTGTTTGGTGGAGGAAACCGGAGTACTCGGGGAAAACCACGGATCTGCCGCAAGTCACTGACAAACTTAATCACATAATGTTGTATTGAGTACACCTCGCTTTAGCGGAATTCGAACTCACAACATTAGTGGTGATAGGCACTGATTGCATCGGTAGTTGTAAATCCACCTACCATTCGATCACGACCACGACGGCTCCTTCTAAAATCGACTTTGGCATATTGATTGCTCCCTTGACACGTGTTATAATGAACTCTAAGTTGTTTTAGCAATGTTGTCCCAGTATTGTTATAAATGCTGTTATAGTGACAGCCGGTACCTTTTAACCGTAATGAAAGCGGGAGGTTTGGCGCCTTAAAATCTTATTCAACCCACCATTTCTTTGGAAATGCCTTTACCAAGTCAAGGTCATTACGGTTTTCCCAGTTTTCCGGTTGTTGATTGATTTTGTCTGTTTATACACTGTACTTATGAGTTTTGACTTTCCCTTTGGAAGATTGTTCGGAGCTCGGTAATTTTGTTATTACCCTTATGAATCTAGCTGAAATATTGTGTGCATGATATGCTCACTTTACGGTAAACACCAATCAATTAATCAATAAATAAATAGATCTCATTAAGTATATTGACATGTTAAAATGGTTTTAAATTGTTTCATTTCTACGTTTTTATCATTAAAACAGTTCTTTGTAGCTGTCAGACAGAAAAATCAATGTCGGTAAACCTACAATGTAATTGTATAAAATCAACATTCATCTATTGTATACTTAACGTTAATTAAACAATGTAAACACAATTAGATTATATACCTATACGTTTTTATTAAGATATGATCAATATAATTGGTGATGCATGGAGAACAAATAATAGGTACAAAATAGATTTCAAATATGAACAACAGCAATAAAAATATAAATAAATAGATTTCAAATATGAACAAAACAAAAAAAGAGAAGATGAAAAATATATTTCAAACATGGTTTGGTTTGGTTTATGGTGCTTAACACCACCTTCAACAATATTTCTGTTATATCGTGGTTGTCACCTTTATTGGTGGAGGAAACCGGAGTACCAGGAGAAAACTACCGACTTGTCACAAGTCACTGACAAATTTAGGGTCCCGGGTGGCTCAATGAGTTAGGTAGTTGGATTACCTAACAACTCATACAAACCTATCACCAATATGGCGTGGGTTCGCGCCCGGAATTGTAAATTACAAAAAAGGTGCACTCGACTCGCAGTCGCAAGTGATAAAGTTTACCAATTGCTTGCCCATGGTCGGTGGTTCTCTCCGGGTACTCCCTGCTTCTTCCACCACTAAAACTGGTCGCCATGAAATAGCTAAAATATTGCTGAAAGTGGCGTCAAGCACTAAAAAATCAAAATCAATCAATCAAAAAATGTTGTATCGAGTACACTTTGCCATGAAAGAGGTTCGAACTCACAACTTTAGCGGTGATATGCACTGATTGGACAGGTAGTTGTAAATCAAACTACCTTACGATCATGACCACGACTGTCATTGTCTATTACAACAACTACAGTTATGCGTTCGAATACCACTCATGGTGAGGTGTACCCGATACAAGCTTATGTGATAAAGTTTGCCGGTGGTTGTCTCCGGGTACTGCGGTTTCCTCCAACAGTAAATCTGACCACCACAGAAACAGTGGCGTACCAAGAGTTAAATGTAGTGTACTCACAAAGCCAGTGGCGAACGACCTATTAAATACCTAAAACACAAAACAGGTACACAGCTGGCATTGGTGGGAGTCATGGGTGATGATGAACACGCATTTAAGCAATTTGAGCGATAATTTGTAGATGGAATTGCTTAGTAAATGTAATATTGTATGGTTAAACAGTACTCACATTTTGTTTATTACTAAAGGACCAAGCAAAGATCTGTAATTAAAAAAAAAATCTGTGACTAATATCAAACCCCTTGAGAAAAAAAAATGCAATTAAAAAAAAGAATTACCTAACCTTATTGAAAACAAATATTTCAAAGACAAAGCTGAAAATGGAGAATCAACATTGATTTTACCTTAATAATTGTAACTACACGACCAAATCAAAATAAAATCTTTCCTTTCATCATAGTTTTTTTTCAATATTAAATCGTTCAAAGCTAAACCTACATTTTTATGGTGATTGTTTACGTAGATGATCAGGGGCAGTCATGGTTGTGATCGTATGGTAGTTTGATTTACAACTACATGTGCAATCTGTGTCTATCACCACTAAAGTTGTGAGTTCGAACCCGTTCATGGCGAGATGTACTCGATGCAACATTATGTGATAATGTTTGCCAGTGACTTACGAGAGGTCGGTGGCTTTCTCCGGGTACACAGGTTTCCTCCTACAATAAAACTGACAGCCACGTTATAACTGAAATATTGTTAAAAGTGGCGTTAAATACCATTAACCAACCACAAACAACCGTATTTTATCATATTCACAACCTCCATAGACCTATTAATTGAATATATCTTCGTCCTGTGGAGGGACATATTGTTTTCACCCTGTTCGTCAGTCACAAATACTTGTGCTGGCAAGTCTTCCTACATCTTAAATATGAATCCCTCAAAACTGTGTATGCTTGCGTTTTACTATCTGACGATTGGTATATTGTTACGATAGTTTGAGTATAGTACAAAGCGGACCTAATCATCATCGAATTGAAAAATGAGCTTGTTCTAGCCATGATATAGCTGAACAATTGGTGAGTTGGCTTTAAGCAACAATTACCCACTCAATCACGACATCTTGATGGGACCATTTTAGAAGAAGTTATTGTCCTTTTCCATATGTAATATTTTTTCTCCCATTATTACGGCGTTTTAACCCCGCTGAACCAGAGGTGGAAAAATCTGTAATCCTCTAGAGGATTAAAATGTCTCATGCCTTTCCCGCATGTTGTCAAATCGGTAATACAATCAAGTTCGTGTTAAATAATGGGAGAAACAAATTCTCCTTCAGTTGGCCATGTGGGTTACGACATTTCTCCACTCTAGAGAGTTAAATTAAAAATGTTAACCCCCCGCCTTACGCCTTGTGATTAAATTTTTTAATTTAACTCTCTTGAGTGGAGAAATATCGTAACCCACGGGCAACTGAAGGAGAATCTATATATAAACAAATATAATTTATTGAAGCAGAAAGACATTTGTTTTTATGTAAACGATAACCCTTGATTACTGTTTGTAATTGTAGCCATTATATCACCAATTACAGTCATACACTTGTGTTATTTTATAATAACATAGATACGCGTTAATGTGAGTGAGGGAATATTACAAACAACACATTTAATCTTTTATAGCGGTACAGTTCCCATATTCTTTTTTCAAAACATAAACAAGGAATATCGGATATAAAAGGAGAATGCCACCCCAAACACTGAACACTCTGTATGTGATCCAATCTCAGGCATTACATATTATAAACCTCACAACTCCCCATTAAGAGAACATTCGTTATTCTCCTACTGGGCAGTTTTGTGTGTGTTCTCTGGGAACCATAACCAGTTACCAATCCATCTAAGAGACGAGCTATAGCAGCTCATAATTAGCAACAGCATGATAGTAGTGATCATGGTTGGTCTGTAGCGAGGCAAACTTTGTAGGCTCTGCTTTTCTAGCGGCAAGATAAGCTTCCACCCATGAACCCACCACAGTGCCACCATGTACCTATATGGTTTATAATATATAAAGTCGTGTACGTCATAGATGTAGCTGAATATTAGGATATAACACAACAATAAATATACTTGACGTATACTAGTTCGGCAGCAACTGGATTCCCTTCCGGAGGAGCTCCTGAATTCATCACCTGTTTTTAGTGGAGTTCGTGTTGCTCGATCTTAAGTTTTGTGTGTGAAATGTTTTGTATATCTTTGTTTGTACTTTTTCTGTTAATCATTGTGTTGTCTGTCCTTCGAGTTGTGGCTTTTGATTATCTCGTTGGCATTTTACAACTCACTCTTCTTATAATTCATATAATTGTCATGACAACAAGGATGATAATTTATTTACAAATGTATGTCTATTTTAAACAACAGAAGTGGTATATATCGGTTCATCACACACAGAACATGTTCGGCTGAGTCTGATGATGTTAAATGCTGGAAAACATGTGCTGTGTGAAAAGCCATTGGCAGAATCAGCAACGGAAGTGAAAATGGTCAATGCAGTTGCCAAGGAAAAGAAACTATTTTTCATGGAGGTACGTGGTTTTTTTTTATTAACATCCGCGTGAAATAAAACAATAACAAATCCAGATGGAGATATATAGGTATGACTTAAGGCTCAGGTAAATGTTTTTTTCTAAAAATAATATCATTGTCGAAATAAATCTCTTTTTTCGTGATAAGATCGTAGAGAAATATATAAACGTGAGAGAAATCCGAATGTGTAGTCAGGAATAGGCATCTGTAGACACAAGTAACACTGATTTAGAATTTGAATTTTGGTATTGAACGCCACTTACAGCAATATTTCAGCTATATCATGGCGACCAGTGTTAGTGGTGGAGGAAGCCTGAGTACCCGGAGAGAATCACCGACCCTGGGCAAGCAACTGGTAAACTTTATCACTGGCTGCTGCGAGTCGAGTGCACACTTTTTTGTAATTTACAAAGATGGGCGCGAACTCACGCCGTATTGGTGATAGGCTTGTATGAGTTGCTAGATCCAACGACCTAACTTATTGAGCCACCCGAGCTCCTGATTTATAACATGGCTTAGAAAGTATTAAAACAAAACATAGAAAAAACAATCCAGAAAACTAAACGGATGAGCGACACGGAACCAATGTAAAACCCCTGTGTGAATCGATGTGCTGTCTCTAATAGGTGTATGTTATAACATATATGTTTACTGATCATTATAGTTCAGTGTGTTAGTACATGCAAAGGTAGAAACGGAACCAAAAAGAACGGAACATGGTGCTGAATTAAAAAGAAACAAAGCACAACGAAAAAAGGAAGCAAAACAAATCTACACAAACGAAATAAAACCTACGTCGTTCTTCTTTAAACCGTGGTATACTTATACTTTTTTCATGCATTGTTAATTTTTGTAGATTTTAACAGGAAAGTGCATCATTTACCACTCAAGCATGGATAAGTGGGAGCAGTTATCACTACGTAGAAATGTCTATTATTTAATCAGATTACACCTGAACAACTAAATAGATAGTTGGTTGGTTGGTTTGATGGTGTTTAACGCCACTAGCATCGATATTTCAATTATATCGTGGCGGTCAATTTCACTGGTTGAGGAAACCGGAGTAACCGGAGAAAACCACCGACCTGCCGCAAGTCATTGACAAACTTTATCAAATAATGTTGTACTCCTCAATAGATAGACAATAATAATTTCTACATGTTTGTACCCGAAAACGTATGGGTCACAGTCCTAAAATTATACGGAAATATTATATTAAATGCATAAAATTATTAACTTTTTCCTTCTAATGAAAATTAAATTATTTTTGTTGATATTCAGCTTACATTTGCACAATATTTCATGAAAAAAAAATATATTTTTATTTCCATTCTTCAAAACTTATTAATAGTTGCTAATTTCATAACTATCATACATCGATATATTTAAATATGTTTTTGTTTCTATGAAAAAGGCAGTATGGAGTCGCTGTTTTCCTGTGTATCATAAAATCAAAGAGGAGATAACTAGTGGTAGAATAGGAGACGTACAAATTGTGTCTGCCAGGTTCTTCATTGGGAATATGGATTATAGAAAAACTGTAGACAGACAAATCAGAGGTGGAATGTTACTAGATGCGGGAATCTACACTGTTCAGTTTGCCTGTTTTGCTTACGGGGAAGAACCGATTTCCGTAAAAGCCGAAGGAAATGTAATCGACACTGGTAAGGAATGACAAACCAGATTATACAATGTGAATTTATTTTTGTTTGTTTGTTTCATGGTGTTTAACGCCACTTTCAACAATATTTCAGTTATATCGTGGAGGTCAGTTTTATTGGTGGAGGAAACCGACGACCTGTCGCAAGTCACTGACATAATGTTGTACACCTCGCCTTGATCGAGATTCGAACTCACAACATGAATTTAAATAATATACAATGTTAAGACTGAACATTCAACACAACGGTGAGTGACTGATATGTATGACACAGATAACCAATGTTTCAGCTATATCATGGCAAGAACAAGTTACATTTAATGAAACCATTTGCACTTTGTACTAGACCAAAACTGTTAATTGGTTCATTATAGTGCTATCTCACTGAAGCAACAGTCCGTGTGAAGATATGTCGCTACATTCGGATACATTATCCCCATTCCGAGTCACTCAGTCCTTACTCTTACTCTAAAACTGCGTGCCTAGCGGAGAAGTACGAAATACTATTTTTAGTCTTTGGTTTGACCTAATCGTGGGTTGAACCGATGATCTATAAAACGCGAGGTTAGCACGCTAACCATTATACCACCGATACGGTTCAACATAACAGAGTTAGATTTTATAGGAAGCAAATATATTTTATTTTTCCCTCAGCAGGATTCGAACACACTCCAAAGGTCCACTGCATTACTGATTCGCTTGGCAAAATGACGAACCATTTGGCCCCCTCGGCCAAATCCACTATGTACAAATATTGCTTTTTTAACAGAGGTGATACCTTGTAAGGCCATTAATATAACAATATTTTAAGGGTATGACAAGTATAGGATACCGTACATTTCAAACAAAAGAACTGTCCTTTATTGGATCTGGGAGGCTTCTTTTTCCGCACGAGTACACAGGTGAAGGCCGGGACGCCGAAGGCGTCGAGGCCTTTACCTGTGTACGAGTGCGGAAAAAGAAGCTTTCCATATTCTATAATGCTCAGTTCTTTTGTTTGAAATGTACGGTATCTAACTTGTACAATAATTGAACTTGTAAATAAAATGAAATATGCACATTTTTGGTTTTTTAGTTTACTCTTTCTATTTTTTTCTTTCTTTCTGTTTTTTTTTTTTTTTTTTTTTTTTTTTTTTTTTTTTGCTTTGTACAGAAAATTAATTTATATTTTAAAGCAACACCAGACCTGCATCAAGGGGGAAATTATAAATAGAAAATTTTATTCAAATCTGGTTATGTGCTTTTCAATTTTATCGCAATAATCCAACCAGTAACAAAATCTACACTCAAAGATGCATTTTTTGTATTGCAATCTTACATTGTTAATAAATGAAATTAAAAATCTACAAGCAATTAATTTTTGAAACTTATTCTCCGTTAGTCGCCTATCCATATATGATAAATACGAATAAAATCTGGGTTAAAATGGATGATTGCGTCGTAAATATAATCTCTTTGAAGTCGAACTATTGTTACTGAGTCGATATTGGCGATATACAAATAATGTACAGTCAAGTCCATGTGTTGTGTACGTGATATCCCATTCGAATATACCTTGATATTATGAATAGGTCCAAGGTCAAATTAGAGAGCACCGACATTATTTAATCGCGATCGGACAAGGCACAAGCTGGATACCAAAATTAGTTACCGGGAACTCATTACTAGTTTTATTGACCATGATTCTTTAAACGGCCACCGTATTTAGGGGTGCTCGACTACTGGTCTGTTTTATTTATATCGTCTGTAATGAATAATAGGTATGGAAGACGATATAAATAAAACAGACTAGAAGTCGAACACTCATTTACCTTGACCGTATAAAGGGTCATGGTTAATAAAACCAGTAATGAATAGAATCATCAGGCGTAAAAAGTGGCCGGTAACTAATTTGGGAGGCCAGTTTTATGAATAGCTTTGCTGGGGGTATTATTGTACAATGACATATACACATATATTTTTTAAAATGTTACTAGAATATAACTCATTAGTTTTACATTAGTGCTGACTTCAAATATTCCGGATATTCTTTCTACTTCTGTTGTGTAATGTTAAGTATGGTAGAAAAAAGTGCTACGGATCCTGGGTACGATTCATTGTCAGGTTAATCTAGACTATAATAAATGACGTTTCATCCGCGCGTTGGTCAAGTAAATAGAGGCATCATTTCATCAAACATGTAACTTATTTTCGCCATGATACAGCAGCACATTGATTGCTCATGAATCAAACACAATCGGCAATCACTCACTCAGTTGACAATCCTGTCCATTCCATGTTCAAACTTATGAACACAATTATACAATAGGGTGGTGTTAGGTTTTATGATGTTTAACGCCACTTTCAACAATATTTCAGTTATATCGTGATGGTGGAAACCGGAGTACCCGGAGAAAACCACCAAACTGCCCCAAGGCACTGATAAACTTCATCACACAATGTTGGATCGAGAACACCTCGCCTGAGCGGGGTTCGAACTCACAACATTAAGATACCATCAGGAACTAACATAACTAACAGTCCACTGTTACAAAATCATAGACTTGGTGCCGGTAACACAAACGTAATCAATCAAAATATATAAAAAAAGGTTTTATATATTTTAGGACACGATATAGATGGGTGCATTATACTGACATTTAGTAAAGGACAAAAGGCTTGTCTAATGTATAGTTCTACGGCTAGTCCAACAACAAATTGTGCTTCTATTCATGGAACAAAGCGTTCTATAGAGGTATGTATAGTTCTTTGGCTAGTCCAACAGCAAAGTGTGCTTCTATTCATGGAACAAAGGGTTCTATAGAGGTATGTATATTGTAGCATAGAAGTAGGGTAGGGTATGGTAGATTTATGGTGTTTATCACCACTTTCAAAAATATTTCAGTTATATCGTGGCGGTCAGTTTTATTGGTGCAGGCAGCCGGAATTCCCGGGGAAAGCCACCGACCTGTTAAAGTCAGAATAGAAGGGGCAAATCACGACATTTACTCTATTTTTCCGCAATAATTATAATATTTATAGATTTATTTTTATAGACATGTAGATGTGCATATTTTGTTTTCTATTTCATTACTTTATTTTTTTATGAAGAAGGTATAACGACTGCAAGAACACTTGCGCTTAATCTATTGGTGGTTCTTGGAAAATAATGGTAGTGTTATAATTTTTTATTTTTACTGATACGATTTGAACGCCAACTCCAGCACTAATACAGTTATTTCGTGGCGAAGAATTACAACGTTCAGAAAAGGGATTAATGAAATATCTTAAATATGCGTTTTTAAAATTGCTAGGGCATCCATTGTGATATATGATATATCTTTATCAATCATATGCAGAAATGAAGTGACAATATACAATTATGGCCTTCTTAGGAGGTGGACATCCAGAATTGTCAGCTTGTGAGGGTTGTTTTCACCGGGGGCTTTAGCCCGAGGGAAAACCACCCTCACAAGTTGACAATTCTGGATGTCCATCGACTAAGATGGCCATAATCGTTTTACTAACCGAACAACGGTTTTTAAAATTTACATTTTTTTTTATAATTTTGTCAACAACACGACAAGCTCCTCAATGGAATAGTCATCAAAGTTGAGGCTATCGGCATTTGTTTCCAGTAAATACTGCTGCAATCATTTGACTGCGGAATTCGTAGAACGTTTTGTGTTCTCGTCATCCTTTTCAGAGAGGATTTTTGCTATTTCTTCCTCTGAGCTATCGGCAAACCGACCTGCAGTTGCCATATTTTATACACAAACAGTCGATTTCCGGTTTGCGGTTATCGCCACCTAGCGGGGGAAATTTGGGGTTGTCGAGGGTGACAATACTATTATTTACCTCGCACGGTGAATTTTTGGGGTTGTCGAAGGAAACGTCGCAATTGTCAAAGTCATGTGACAGCTGATCGGACCAATCATAGATACATATATATAGAGAGATTTAATAATATACAAGTATTGCCTTCATATGAGGTGAATATCTGGCGGGTGGTTGTTTTCCATGAGAGAAAACAACCTCTCGAGGGTTGACAATTTGATGTTCACCTCATACGAAGGCAATCACTGTTTTATTAAACCGAAAGTACTCAGGGATGTTTATGAATTGAATGTTTTGTTTTGGAGAAATCAAAATAATTTCCGGTATAGGAAATACAACAACGGGACCGGACTGCAGAAAACGAATTTTCGTTCGTCAGGGGAGTCTATGACCTATTGTCCCCCTCTACATTATATATGTTTTAGTTTTTCATCGGGTTGTTTCCCTCGTCAGCAAAGTTCCGTTAAAACATCCAAATGCATTGTAATTAATTATATACGGTATATGGGTTAGGGGTGTGGAGTATGACGATATTTCAATTATAGAGTGACGATCAGTTTTATTGGAGGAGGGAACCGGAGCACCCGGAGAAATCCACCGGTCTGTCGTAAGTCAGAGAAATCCACCGGTCTGTCGTAAGTCAGAGAAATCCACCGGTCTGTCGCAAGTCAGTGACAAAACTTTATCACATAATGATGTATCAAATGAAACTAGTCAGGGCGGAATTCGAACTCACAAAGTTAGTTGTGATATGCATAGGTAGTTATAAATCTAACTGACATACGAACACGACAACGACGACCCCGTTAGATATAAGGTATACCAATAGAACATAAAGCATGATGATCAACAATGTTACTTTTTCATTACTTGCAATATACAATGTTATTAGTCGAAACATTTATCTATATTGTGTTGATATGATATATTTTTGAAACCGAACCCTTGCCATAGGAAGATGCAATGCTACACCCACTAATTTCTCAGGTGTGGTTTTCTACAGGTACCCATATCTTCCTTTACCAATACAACTAACACTCACTACATAACTGAGATATTATTCAAATATGCCATTAAACATCCATAACCAATTACTAACAGTTAAACTCACGAGTTATTTTTACTCAAATAAATGTTCACCTCACTAATGCGAGTAACATTCACTCAAAAGGTGTCCCTTCGTATTAGTTACAGGTATTTGAAGAGTTTGAAGATTCCAAATGAGTAATCATAATCCGTAAATCGAAGAAGAAAAGAGAGACAACACAATGGTCAAACAAAAGAAATAGGACAAAAGAACGAACAACGATCTCCAAACTAAAATAAAAAAACGAGTAACACAAACCTCACTAAGACTGGGATTAGAATGTCACTTGTCATCCTGGACTTTAAGAAAATCATATTATACTTAGATTCCAGTATAATATTACGCTAAAAAAATAGAATTGTATATTTATACGTTTTAACGCATCGCTGGTGTAATGGTTAGCGTGCTCGCCTCTAGTGCTATTAATCGTGGGTTCGAGCTCTCAGAAATTTGTTATTGTTGCTTCTCTGCTAAGCACGCAACATAAAGGAGAAAGAGCAAAGACGGGTTGGCTCAGAATCAGGATAATGTCTGCCCGCGGACTGTTGTTTCAGTGAAAAAGCACTATACAAATCCGTGTTAGTCTAGTACAAAGCAGACCTCGTCATCATCTCATTGAAAATTAACTTGTTCTCGCCATGATATAGCTGAAAAATTGCTGAGTTGCGTTAAACAACAATCACTCACTTGTATGTTACTTTTTTCATTTTAGATTGAAGATCACTTCTGGTGCCCGGATGACGCAAAATTACCATCAGGAAAGGTTTCAAACAAAATACCAGATGGTCCTGTTCCTTATAATTTCCCTAACAGTGGTGGTTTGTGCTATGAGGCGGATGCAGTAAAAGCTTGCATTAGAAGAGGTATGAATGTTTTGTGAAGCACAAGTCTATCGAGCAGTCCTTCCTTTTCTGTGTGTCAGTGAACATATGCATCCAATTAAGCTTTATGAATTACTTATATGGATTATTATTTGTAAACTCATAATGAATATAGCTAAAATAATACGAAATAATAACACATTACAAAAAACCTGGTATCAATAAAAGGTTGTCGCGAGATTTTTGCCCAATATATTTAACCAAAGTTCTACTGGAAGGATGTGAAGACCTAACTACTAACAATAATTATGAAATATTTTAATGCGCATCCAAATACATTAAATAAACAAGGATGGCTACATGATATTCTTCCCACAACGAACATTAATTCTGATAAATATTTCCTCCTTTTAAATCCCTCCTTTCTTTTGAATAGTGGACACATGTGTAACACTGTGAGTGTGTGTGAGTGGATGGTCATGTCTTTGTTCTGTAAGGCATTGTCTTGTTGGTAGTTGCAGTAAAAACGTAAATTTAGTGGAATAGCGAGTGCACACGACGCGTTTCTGGAATAGCAATAGTGCGCACGACGCGTTTCTGGAATAGTAATAGTGCGCACGACGCGTTTCTGGAATAGCAATAGTGCGCACGACGCGTTTCTGGAATAGCAATAGTGCGCACGACGCGTTTCTGGAATAGCAATAGTGCGCACGACGCGTTTCTGGAATAGCAATAGTGCGCACGATGCGTTTATAGAATATCAATAGTGCGCACGACGCGTTTCTGGAATAGCAATCATTAGATATGCTCTAAGTCAAAATATTTGAAAGTCAAATAAATTAAAAGTCTTTTGGAGCAAGAAAATTAAACAGGATCAGGTGAAGTATTCCTGAAGGAGAGAACATTGGTTTTATGAATTTAATTATATTTTTGAGGAACTGTAGATTTCCATAAAATATATAAATCATGTCAGTGCTGAAGCACTGATTACTGGTTGGACGATTCCCTCGTACTAAGTTCTAAGCAATATAATTTAATTATGTAATTCAATTCTATGTTGTGGAGAGCTATTAGAAGCCCCGGACAGTGGCTGGATGTTATCCCCGTTAGATAAATAGACAAATAAAGCATTAATGTCAATATTAATACATAACAGACAGACAGTTTAAATATTATGTCTTACTACTACTTTTATGCCTCCATTAATCTCCAGGCCAATATTCCATTATTGACTGGCACCGAGTGTGATATAATATATAATGTCAACTCAATAATTCCTATGGCTGAATTTTTGTTTTGATTTTCGCTTATGAAAAGAGAGTTTAAACAGTGATGGTCAAAAACAATTTCACTGATATCAACAAAACGAATAATCACCTCTTGCATAAAGAAAGTTTAAACAGTGGTGGTCAACAATTCCATCAATATCAACAAAAAACGGACAATCAACTGTAACCTCAAGTCATTGAACTAAAACATAAAATAAACTACGACATATGGCGTCGTCTGCAATCCAAGTCTTGTCTTCGGGCAGGCATAGAAGTTATTATTCATTATCTGAGTAAGCTAGAAATTTCCGGATGCTATTTATTTTGTGATAATTAATTTCCAAGCTCTAAAGCAAATATCAATTATTAGTTTGAGAGTTAGAGTTAATGTGTTTAGCGCCACTTTGAACAATATTTCAGTTTTATCATGGATGTCAGTTTTATTGGTGGAGGAAACCAGAGTACCCGACGAAAACTACTGACCTGCCGGAAGTCAATTATGACAAAACTATCAGTAATATATAATTCAATTCAAAGAGGTAAAGTGTTTTCTACAAAAGAGAGCAAACTAGCACCAACCTTCTAAAGCCAACTAGAAGAGCTGTCGTAATGTTATTTTTTACGCTTTGTCGTCGTAATGTAATTACAAAAAAAGGGACGGAAGAAGGAGATGGTTAATTAAAAATCCTTAATCAGTTTTATAGCTAAATTATCGAATATTGTAGATTTGCGAATTACACATTTTGATAATAATTTCATTTAAGAAAAATATGTTTGTCTCCCGAATTAAGCATACATTTGTAAATTAAAAGAATTAGGCAAATCTTTCGTTTTTGTTCCAGCTTATAAAGCATCCAACAATTTTATTTTTGTATTACAAAAATATGATGTCCATATTTGAAAAAAAGAGAAGATTGTAATATCGCAAATTGTTCAAAATACACCTTTTTCTTAGATAAATATTATCAATAAAGAGCTTGTACACTCAACCTCTAAACGTGATGTCCCCTCATCGACCTCCTATATACCGGCTACTTAAACTAACGTTCAAATTTCGCTTTACATCAGCTTCGAACCAAATAACTTGTTATCAATTTACAAATGAATTATAAAAGGTCTACGAACACAGTGGAATAATTGATCTTTGGAGTGAAATTACTAGACAAACTTCGGTCTTTAGATCTATTTTAAAATCCATCGACGGTATGACATTTCTACTTTTTAAACCACATTACCATATAAACTCATCTTTCTCAAGGTAAATTTAACACTGGTTGACGACACAAGTTGATATTTCTTTCCTGATCGTGTCTATTATCTTTTCTATAACTTCGCTTTAGAGCCATCTAATAGCGTTTATATTTCCCATGGTTCTGTTTCTCCCGTATTTGTGCTAATGACCGTCACCTCGCAATAAAGGAATAACGTTTATAACCATGATACCAGTTATATATTTTTTTGTTACCGGTTTAAAGATCTTGTATATAAATTAATTTTAGAGTCACAGGTCATTCTATACGTGTTTTGATTGGTTTAAAACGTTGAGATTATTTTCATATGTACGGAATCTGAAAATAGACGTCGTTCTCAAGGAGTCGCGTGTCGTTGTCAACGGGTGATATTCTTTAAATGAGGCACCTTTGCGGTTATATAAATTTATTTCCGTATATTTGCCTTATTTTGAAAAATAAATATATTTTTCAATATCAAAACAATAAAAAGATTGAATTAATTTGTAAGGATTTGATCGAGATTATTTGTTACGCGGGTTACACGGTGTGTACAACCTGATTGAGGTTATTTCTTCATGAACCGAACAAAAATTGCGATCAATCCTAAAATGAATAAAATTCTACATGGAAAATACTAATCAAAAACTGGATTTTCCATCCATGCTTCGACGTTATTAACAATGCTAGACCGCTGAGGTTTTATGCTGTTTAACGCCAATTTCAATAATATTTCAGCTATAACGTGGTGTTCAGTTTTATTGCTGGTGGAAACCGGAGTGCTCGGTGAAAACTGACAAATGTTATCACACAATGTTGTATCGATTATACCTCACCATGAGCTTCTAGATCCTTCTAACATAGCTACCGTAAATACAAATGTAAATATAATCATTGAAAAATCGTATTTGTAAAGACTTTAAAATGGTATCTAAAACTGACTCGTTGTTGCATGTTTTCCGTCTTAAAAATATGGTCAATTAGGTGGTAAATCTAGCAGAACCAGCTAGCAATAAAATAAGCACAGTTATGTAATATAATATTCATTTCATATTGTATCACTATTTTATGTTCAATATCCAACAACACATTTTATCATCTATTTATTCTTGTCTCCCGCGAAAACCCATAAAATTTCTTTATATGTTTATGTGTAATTGTTATTAAATCTTTTATAATTTTTTTGTTTTGTTTGCAGGAGAAACAGAATATCCATTTTATACACATAAAGACTCAGAGATCGTTCACAGTATTATGGATGAAGTCGCCAATCAAATAGGTCGAAAATTACCGTATAAAGAGCGAATGTCGTAAAAATTGACAGAAAACTACCTTATAAAAATAACGTGCATATATTTAAAGCCACTGTATCGCTGAAATACGGATTAAAACTGACGTTAAACACTAATCAATTAATCCATAAATGTATTTATTACATACTTAGTTAAAATAAAGGCATTTTTGTATGACCAATATGATCGGAAGTAAACTGTCCATATTTTCACACCCCGAGAAAATAACCTGTTATTGGATTACTACAAGATCATTTTCAAATCGAGGCCCATATTGGCCCGGGCCAATATGGGTGTCTCTTTTCTAGATATCGGAAGTATGTAATAAATAGTTTAATACATGGGCATTTCCATATTGGCCTGTTTATCATCTCTCGACCCATATTGGCCCTCTGCGTCTCGGGCCAATATGGGGGTCTCGGGATGATAACCAGGCCAATATGGAAATGCCCATGTATTAATCTGTATTTATATCTCTGGTTTACATGATAATCGGTAATATTTGTTAATTGTTGAATATGATAGTCGATCCTTATAAAGTAATCTATTCGCTAATAACTTATTGTTGATGTATGATTATTCGCGGTATTCCAATTTTCGTGAACAGTATCAAACAATGCAATTAAGAATTGAACGAATATGTGTCACCAATTATATATATGCTGCCTATATAGCAAAGAGATCTACGAAATTACGTACCCGCGAAAATGCAACTTTTCGTCAAATCATGAAAATTGGAATCCACGAATTTAGACCAAGTCATAGTATCACATCTTGGTAATATTTTATTTCATCTACGGGGGCCGTGGAGACAGTAGTGTAATTACATCAACCTATTTAATCAGTACTTAATTCTTGCTAATGTTCTGAGTTCTATTTGCTGAAATTAGTTTTGAAGATATTAAGCATTCCCAAATAGTATTCCAGCCCTGCTACACATTGCAAAGAAGTCACACCATGTAAATTGGTATGCAATGTAATTGCATCTTTCTATGCAATCAGTGCCTACATTGAAACACCACTAGTTCTGAGTTCGATGGTTACGTAAAAATGACGAGCAGATATTACACATATATTAGTCTGATTCTAGCCCTACCATACACTATGTCAAGATTATGATGATAACATATAATAATAAATTAATAATTTATAACACAATCAATCGAGCTTTTTTCATTACCTACGTATGCATGATAAATTGCTTGCAATAAAAGCTCTTTTGTTTTATTGCACCCAAACAATAAACAAAAACATGAAGGTTATTCCAGAAACGCGCCGTGTACACTAAATGTATTATCTACGTTTTCATAGATATCTAATTTAGTCCACACGACTCGTTTCTGCAATAAGCTTATGCTCAAAATCAGAAGAGTTTAAATACAGGAGAAAGTAGAATGATTGACAAAATAATTGCCAGTAAATAGCGTTTACAGCTAGCAGTTTTATTTTGTATTACAATATAACAGAAAAAAAAACCTTTGTCATGGAATTTCTAAAGCAGACGTTACTTATCAGAAAAAAAAAGGTGCAGACTGTGTGGTCGCTTTTTAATTGATTGATTGGTTGATTGATTTTTGGTGTTTAACGCCACTTTCAACAATATTTCAGCTATATCATGGCGACCAGTTTTAGTGGTGGAGGAAATCGGAGTACCCGAAGAGTACCACCGACCATGGGCAAGCAACTGGTAAACTTTATCACTTGCGGCTGCGAGTCGAGTGCACCCTTTTGTAATTTACAAAGCCGAGCGTGAACCCACGCCGTATTGGTGATATGCGTGTATGAGTTGTTAGATCCAGCGACCTAACTCATTGAGCCACCCTGGTCGCTTTTTGACTTTGGATATAGAATACAAAGGAAGAATATGGAAGTATTTTTTTTGTATTATTGGCATAACACAGTGATCTACAGTGTATCTTTTACAGCCTATGTAGGATATTACCATCGCCTTCTAGATGTCTGAAGTACAATTTACGAGAACGGGAGTTACATTTTTGATTTGGTCCATTGGTACTAAGTTCTTATGATTACCTCATTTTGGTAATGTCAAACTTTTCTTCTATTACATCCAATCCAAAGTTGCATCTGAGATCACCACCGATTTTTAGAGGAGTTCGCTTTTTTTTCATTCTGTAGTTTTCTGCACAGGCATTTGACCGATGGACCTTAATTTTCCCGTGTTTGACACGAGGTACGTATTTTCAGGGCTAGTAACGATGTAGGGCCTCTATTTAATTGTGGGTCCTGGGTCCACACGAATACTAGAAAAATACTCAAGGTAAGAAACAAAATTGTCCACAAACCCGGAGGTCGACTTATTTTCTGTTACGCGGCACGCGATTGATCAATTCTTTTCCGGAATTTGCCTTGACCAATCGCGTGCCGCGTAATAGAAAATAAGTGGTCGACCTCCGTGTTCGTTGACAATCTGTCTTGGGAGCATATAGTCGGGGTATATATGCAAATTAGTACGAATATGAGAGTAAACCAGTGGCACAACAGCTGATGGGGGTCCACAAGGTTAGTGCCTTCCATCCGTTTATTTTTCAGAAATCATGGAAATCGACAATAATAAGAAATTTAGCAGTACGCCGCCATTTTCAGTGATTTTGTTTCTTACCTGGTGTATTTTCTAGTATTCGTGTGGACCCAGGACCCACAATTAAATAGAGGCCCTACATCGTTACTAGCCCTGAAAATACGTACCCTCGTGGCAAACACGGCGAAATTAAGGTCCATCGGTCAAATGTCTGTGGTTTTCTGTATAATGTTTCGTAGATCGTTTGTATTAGACATTGTTTGTCCCTTTGTTCTTTTTTTTTGTCATTCTATTGTCTGCCCGTACGATCCCTTAGATATCTACAAATCTGTTTTACATCTACGTTTACCCCCTGGTTTTAGCGGGGTTCCTGTTCGTGTTGATCTATCCTACGTTTTCTGCGTAGAGTTTTGTAGATCATTGCTTTTCTTTTTTTTCTTTTGGCCATTGCGTTGTCTGTCATTTTCCAATTGATGGCTTCTGATTTACCCCTTTAACATCTACCCTAATTGATCTTCTCCTATACATCGACTTCTCAATCACGATAATTTATTTTGATTTTTTGATAACGATTAACTATTAATATACTGATTGTAATTTTGTGACATTATCTTCAAATTTTTCTTTGCCTTAATTGATCTTCTCCTATACATATACATCTACCAGTATCGACTTCTCAATCACGATAATTAATTCTTAATATTCATAACTATTATCTATTAATATACTGATTGTAATTTTGTGACATTATTTTCAACTTTTCTATGCCCAAATTGATCTTCTCCTATACATATACATCTACAAGTATCGACTTCTCAATCGCGATAATTAATTCTTAATATTCATAACTATTATCTATAAATATAATAATAATAATAATTCTTTATTCCATAAGCAAATACAACTTATAGGATTTACAATACAAATACATTTTACATTATATTACAGCAATATACAATTATAACCATTAAAGGTAAAAGGTAAAATATATTTAGGTGTAAACATTTCAACATCATACACAAGTGTTTAAAAATTTCTCGTTAATTTAAAAATAAACATAAAACTGCCTTCATTAACTGAAACTTCAATCCACTGATTGTAACTGCTGAGAACTTTCTCACCAAGGATAGCCCATGAAAGCCATTCAGCTTATTTCCAATGGGGTCCTTTGTAAGTATCAGCTTAAAGTTCAAGTGGACATTAAAAGATCAACATGAGCGGGTAGAGGGATTACTTAATTTTAAAATAAGTACATTATCTATGAAAATATATATGTATATATAATTGTCATTATTATGATATGACACGTCTTTCCCGTTCTTCACTGGNTATATATATATATATATATATATATATATATGTCATTATTATGATAAGACACGTCTTTCCCGTTCTTCACTGGTATGTATCAGGTGGCACTTCTTCTTTTTTAAATCTTTGCAAATCATTGATGGATTTGATCGAATCGGGTAGAGAATTCCAATCATGGATTCCATTGTAGTAAAACGTTGTTGATTCGATGCCTTTAATTTTTGGTGTAACATAATTAATCTGACTTGATCTAGTATTATGGGCATGATGTTCATTAATTTTGGTGAAATTATTTTTCAAATAAGAAGGACATGTATCATGATAGATTTTATGAGCATGGTTCAATCGAAGCTGTTTTACTCTGTTTTCAATATTTAAAAATCCTAGACTAGATAATTCAGCTTGCTTTATACTAGTTCTTGGGCCCATGCTTTTGATGAATCTAACTGTTTTGTTTTGTGCCACTTGCAGTTTGTTTTTTAAAGCACGAGTTATACCAGCATACCAGGAGGAACAAGAATAATCAAAATGACATTGAATAAGTTTTCTGCATTTCGGCAGATAGACAATTTGCCTTTCTATACATAAACCTCAACCGGGAATTAACCTTTTTAATAATAGAGTTAGCTGTTTTTTCGCCAGACAGGTTTTGATCAATGTCAATGCCTAAATATTTAATACTATTTTGTGAATTTATTATATGACCATTAGCGTTAATTTGAAATTCAGCTACATTTTTTTATTTTCTCTTTGGACCAAAAAGAATGCATTCTGTTTTACCAAGGTGGAGAGAAAGTTTGTTGTCAACGAGCCATTCACTACAGGATTCGAGTTCTTGACCAAGTTTTTGAGAGATAAATTCAGGATTTTTATGAGAAAACATAATAGTACTGTCATCTGCATACAGAAGTAATTTACAGTCTGAGTTAATGCTTATGACATAACAAAGGAAAAGTAAATGACCTCATTGTACCTATACAAT
>MJUT01022200.1:107488-134392 GCA_002080005.1 Gigantidas platifrons
GATTTTTTTGCGTAAAATCGTGATTTTTCACAAGAAATACCCCAAAAATGTTCGCACCTCGCTTCGCTCGGCGCGATTATTTTAAGTGCGCCCCCTAACTTGAAATCCTGGATCCGCCCCTGAAAAATACCACATTGTGGGAACAGATAAAAAAATATGTTAGGCAAATCGTAGAAAGAGGCAAAATCGATATCCCTAAAATACAAATATCTGATGTTCTTGTGGGAAGTAGAATTTTGATTGGCTAACAAGGTACTTTCAAAACGTCAGGGAAGAAGAGCGGTGACAGAAAATAATAGGTTCTTACACGAGTGGAAAGACGCTGAATTTCTCTCAAGAGTGGAAGAAATCTCAGATCTTCAATAAGGACGAGTGCAAGTACCTGTTTCTTCCGTTTCAAATTAAAAAATAGCATGTCGATTTCATTCATTCAGTCGCATGTCAATGTCCTGTTTACTACACAAAATATTACAACTCCACGTGCAATGCAGTAAATACACACTTATTTAAAACCGCATTAAATCTATTAAGGGGAAATCAGTTAAAATTCAGGTAAAATTGATATTTGAAACTTTTCTTTAGATCTACTAAGACGACAATTTATATTACTACAGCAGTCGTAGAAGCGGACTATTGATTATACTCGGCCGATTTGATTGGCTGACAATGCCATGTAAGACAAGGTCACGCGCAGCTGTCTTTATGGCTTGTCTTACATAGAAAACTCAACAAAACGGAAGAATCAATAATCTCTCTCACCTATGTGCTGTCCATTTACATTGTGCACAGCAGACGACGTCGCTCACCTATTGCCTGTGCTGTGTATTTCATACGGCACAGAAAAATCAATATCGTTTTCTATGAAGCCTCACCTTTTAACAAAACCACTGCCCTTGAAAACGGGATATATAACATCTCGAGACTGATAACGTATAATACATGACCGCTCATTTTACTGGATTTGTACAAGCATTTCAATATAAAATGTCGGGGTTAAACTAGTTTTATGGCCCCGGACAGTCATTCTTAGTGAAATGATACAGTACAGTCATGCAAGCGCTCTCCACATGCGAGCAAAACCCACAACTATCACCTGTACATGTGTTAGATATTAATTAAATCAATAAGATGTGCATCGCTTTTATTCAATCTCTTTACTAATTGTGATATTGATATCTTGGTTGTCAAGCGATTACATTTGTGTTATATAACTCAATTCAATACAGTACAAGCTTAGCCCTTTATAACAGATTGAGATCAGTCGATGACTTATTTGTTCTTTAAGTATTGTTTATTTTGAGATATTGATATTTAAAGTGCAAAAGCCACATATGTTTAGTATTATTTTTCAAAATTTGATCAATAAACGATATGAGGGTACGACCATTTGATTCTCTTTTTGTTTGTGTTTTTTGTGTTTGTTCTTGTGTTTTATTTGTTTTGTTGTTTTTTTTTTTATAAACATATTTTATTGTCAAATATATACAATAGGATTGAACACAAGTTTTACAACTTATATGAAGTTCTCTCCAGTAACATACAAACATAGGTCTGACAGAGAGCATGACGGATAATAAGTGTATAATCATTTATGGTATAGCAAAATTAAACATTAACAGATAAGTAAAATGGGGGGGGGGGGTTATGTTCCTTCAGTGAGTCGCCTACTGTTCTTAATGAATGTCTGCACTGCTTTCGATAACAATATATTTTGGGCTTGGGTTTTATTAGAATCTCCAAATAGTAAAATTCTAATATTTCTCTGAAAATTATGGTGGTGCAAAAAATGAAAGAGAACTGTCCTCTGTTCGATATACAAGCGACAGTTCAAGAGAAAGTGGGAGGAGTCCTCCCTGGTAAACCCACAAACACATCTCGAATCTGTTATTATATTGGATCGAAATAGATCATACTTGAGCGAGCTACAACTACGACATAATCTTGCATATAAAATATTATGTCGTCTATCCCCGACTAAGAAATGAGCCGGAATTTTAGTCAGTACAACTTTACTTTTAAGGTTTATTTTAAATGAGTCCGATGTTCTGGTATTTCTGGTGTCATTGTCTAGACTGTTCCAAAGATTTATGACAGAAGGGATGAACGAAGATTGGTATAACGATAAGCGACATCTTGGGACAGTGTAGTCATTTCTGTTTCGAACAGGGTAGTTGGTAACATCACGAACCAGAGGGGGTAATAAGTCACACAGATAAGATGGGGCGTGTCCATGGTACATATTATACATTAAACATAATTTTTTGCGTTCCCGTCTACTTGAGAATTTTTCCCATCCCGTTTCTTGATATAAAGAATCCCTACTTGAATACGCAGTTAACCCAGTAACAATACGTGCTGCTTCTAGTTGTTGTACTTTTTTGTTTGGTTGCTTTCATTTTTTGTTTGTTTTGTTTGTTTGTTAATTGCTTGTTTGTTTGTTTGTTTTTTGATGGGGTGCAATCTTTAGAAATAAAAATTTTGTTACTGCAAAAGTTGAAAAAAAATAATGTAGGATGATTTGTCTTCAAATTATTACATGTATATGTACATGTCATAATGAGTGATTGTGATTTCTCCCATTATGACGTCATTTTAACTCCGCTGAACCAGTGGTGGAGAAATCTTTCTCCCATTATGACGTCATTTTAACCCCGTTGAACCAGTGGTGGAAAAATCTGTAATCCTCTAGAGGATTAAAATGTCTCGTGCCTTTCCCCACATTTGACTTGTTTGACTNCTCTTGTGGGTTACGATATTTCTCCACTCTCGAGAGTTAAATTAAAAATTTTATATTTAACTCTCTTCAGTGGAGAAATATCGTAACCCACGGTCAACTGAAGGAGAATCTATATGTAATCCTCTAGAGAATTAAAATGTCTCGTGCCTTTCCCCGCATTTGACTCGTTTGACTCGTTTGACGGCTTTTGAAATAAAGTTCGTGTTAAATAATGGGAGAAACAAATTCTCCTTCAGTTGCCCATGTGGGTTACGATATTTCTCCACTCTCGAGAGTTAAATTAAAAATTGTAACCACTCGCCTTACGGCTCGTGGTTAAAATGTTTTATATTTAACTCTCTTGAGTGGAGAAATATCGTAACCCACGGGCAACTGAAGGAGAATCTATATTTAACACCATGTGAGCAACATTTTCACGAATAGCTGTTGCTAGTTTTTTAAGCTAAACAAATATACAAAAAGGAGTGATGATCCTTTCCTCAAGTACATATACACGCTATCAATAAAATATATACTCACAAAACAATAGACCATATATAACATCTCCTACTTTGATTCTAAAAATAAACGTTTTACATAGGAGCTTTANAGAGAATTAAAATGTCTCGTGCCTTTCCCCGCATTTGACTCGTTTGACTCGTTTGACGGCTTTTGAAATAAAGTTCGTGTTAAATAATGGGAGAAACAAATTCTCCTTCAGTTGTCCATGTGGGTTACGATATTTCTCCATTCTCGAGAGATAGATTAAAAATTTTAACCACGAGCCGTAAGGCGAGTGGTGAAAATTTTTAATTTAACTCTCTCGCGTGGAGAAATATCGTAACCCACGGGCAACTGAAGGAGAATCTATATTTAACACCATGTGAGCAACATTTTCACATTTCGAATAGCTGTTGCTAGTTTTTTAAGCTAAACAAATATACAAAAAGGAGTGATGATCCTTTCCTCAAGTACATATGTACGCTATCAATAAAATATGTACTCACAAAACAATAGACCATATATAACATCTCCTACTTTGATTCTAAAAATAAACGTTTTACATAGGAGCTTTAAAATTGGAAAACACGTACCATTTCATGCAAAGTGCAATGTAAATAACATATATTTTCCCCACAAATCCGTTCAAAATATTAATGTTGAAACAACTTGTGAATTGTCAATTAGCTAAAAGAATTATCCTCTGAATTCTTTTTAAAAGGTTCAAAATATCCACAAGTTATGACAAATTTATTCTCGAAATCGTTATCCTTTCCATCGCTCTTGATGGTACCAGTTGGTCTGTTATTAGGGAAATAACTCATATTAAAAGGTTTCTAAAGCGAATAATTTTAGAATCAAAGGGAAAAGGTGCAAAAGGTCTTGTACTTATTTGTCAATGTTAATTGTGAACAAATGATTTTGATTTTTTTGTTATTACCATACAGGTGTCATAATAACGAGTGAACCAATCACTGAGCAGCTGACACATAACCACATATGTGTACATGGACAAATTAACATTACAACAGAAATTATATGGAAGCGTGTTCGAAACTACTCCTTGTTTAATATTGCACAGACAGGTAAGACATGAGTGAGTTAGTGAGTAATTATTGTTTAACGCCAATTCAGCAATTTTTCAGCTATATCATGGCGAGAACAAGTTAATTTTCAATGATATGATGATGAGGTCCGCTTTGTACTAGACCAACACTCTTAGTTAGATTTTTATAGTGCTAGCTCACTGAAATAACAATCCGCGGATAGACATGTCGCCCCCACTCGGACACATTATCCTGATTCCGAGCCAACCAGTCTTTGCTCTTTCCCCATAATGCTGCGTGCTTAGCGGAAAAGCATCACATACTAATTTCATAGTTTGATCCGACCGTGGCTCGAAGCCACCATCTACCACACTCGAAGCGAGCACTCTAACCATTATGCCACCGATGCGGTTTGGTAAGATATGTAAATATTGTCTACTTCATTATGATTGATTACCGATATGTTCCACTCAAGGTTTTGTCTTGTCGTGCTAAGCAAAATGTTAAGTCATTGTAATGAGCTCAAATAACGATAATGCCTGCCGTATTGGAATATAACACATGTCATATGCATTGTGGAATAGCAGACAGAAACAATATTCATAATACAATGCTACGTGACCTATATGAAACAATGTGAAATAAAGAATATGACACTTTGGTAACATTAAATACCGAAAGAATGTTTAGAGTACGTTATTATTAGGGTTAACAATGTTAATTAAGTTTGAATTAAACCGTATTGAGAGTTATATTTTAAGGGTATCAAACGTTACATTCAACAATGAATCGACTATATCATACAAGTCAGTTATAGTGTTAATGGGAACATCAACTTGTAACAACTCATTAACCAACTTCATCACAGGAGTCAGTTATAGTGTTAATGGGAACATCAACCTGTAACAACTCATTAACCAACTTCATCACAGGAGGTTGTATCAAGTACACCATGACATGAAGAGGAACAGATATACAAACATTAAATCTGCGTATAAAATTAAGCATGTTATAATCTCTGTCAAACTAAGTAAAATTTGCTGTTTGTTATATTTTTTGTTCTATTATTTGGCGGTACACACACTTCTAACACCATCCAATAGTGGGACAAATCAGCTGGCTTTTCTTTCATTGTTGGCTGTCCAATCATACACAAGACAGTTAAACATATTGACCAGTTGGACAATAGCTAAAGGTGTGTGTAGGTGTGTTCGGTTTTGATACCTGAATAATTGATATCATCATCGCTGATTGGTAGATTGAAAATATGATCCTTCACGTGACTCAATACGAGATGTCGTTAGATATTAGTATATCGCAAAAAACAAATGAAATAACCAAAGCAAAAAGATGCAACAATGTTTTCTTATGTAATATGAAACAAACATCGAATGTAATGATTTACACGATATAATTTACATGTAATATTCACATAGATTTCAGTACATATCTTTATTTCTGTATGGTTAAAAATAGTAAGTCGTATGAAAATTTCCACTTGCCAAACGGATTTATGGTATCTCCATTTAACTATCAAACAAAATCAGGCATATGTCGTAAAATTTGATGAAATATATTTTGACCTGAAAGTTCAAAAAGTAGACAATCTGATCCTGCAATTTTTAGCAAAACGTTTTGGTAAAACTTGACGAAAAATTATCGATATTTCTGTTTCAAAATAAATATCTGATTTTTGTTGCTTATGGAAAGATATCTTTTTGCTCGCCGGTAAAACGTAACACCCTCTTAAGAGTTAAATGGTTGTTCCCTTACGATTTCATGCCTGATTGAACACTGAAATATTGTATCATTATCTACATTTCAGCATGTTGCATTTGATAGGCAAAATTCATTAACAGTAACTCATGGTTTTACGCTTAGTGGTTAGTGTGATGATGTTTAACACCACTTTCAGCAATATTTCAGTTATATCTTTGTTTTGAATCTTACTATAAAATTGAATTTACATATATATAATTACATGTATATATTCCACAATATAAATAATAATAAAAAATGATTTTCTTTAAAGGTTCAAGTATGAAGGACGATGGACTAGTATCTATATTTGCAGTCGGTGACTTTTCAAATAATCTTGCAGCAGTCGACTGGATAATTCCTCTGTCTGGTATTGGTCATCTTAGAGGTGAGAATGAAACAGACACATCAGAACTATGTCCTTCGATTGTTGCTGACACTGTATCATCATTTCAAGAGTATCCCCATGTCATGGTCGGATCATCAAATTTATACTACACAATATACTCAGGGATCCTGATGTCCGTCTTAAACAAACTGACTAGGAGATATGCAATACTCGTTTACAGCGAAGAAACAGGTAGTCATATTTCTTTCTCACTATGACAGTTTATTATGCGTATGGTCATTTACAGAAAAAGTTGCATGATACCAATCAGACGCCGTAAATCGAAGAAGGGCTGGCCAAAAAAAAAACAAAAAACAAAAAACAGCTATGAAACGGGGAAACGAGAAGGATTTTTTTTTTCTTTTTAATTTTCAAATATTTCAAATTTATAAGGCCGAAATTTAACATCATTCAGGAGTATGAACAAAAACTGGTTGGTTCGAAGATAGGATAATGTGTCCGAGTGGAGTGAATTGCCTACCCGTGGAATGTTGTTTCAGTCAGCTAGGACTTAAGGCACCAAAGTAAGCGTGTTGGTCTAGTACAAAGTGGACACAAACATCGTCTTATCGAAATGGATATAGATGCAACTCGCTCGTGTTACGTTAAAATAACAAATTACCCAATGACTGGATCTTCGCATGTACTGTATTTAAAAAAAACATTCATGATTTCAGTTTTTGACATGAAACGTAATTATTTTACAATTGTCATCAGCTAGAAAAGATATATCATTTAAGGTTTTTGCAATCTGTTTACCAAGCGATTGAAAACATAATTATGCTAGTCAAGCCAGTCCATGTGCTCACCTCTTTTAAACAGTCACCTGTATTGACATGTCACCTTTTTCTTATCATGTCATAGTAAATATCATATGATTTAACCTCCTCTGAGAGGTCACCTGTCTTATAAGGCCACTTTTTCTTTGTCCCCTAAAGATGACCTCTTAATACAGGTTTGACTGTATTTATTTGTTGTCTTACAGAATTCATCATAAGAGGGATTTATGAGAAATTACATACAGATAATATATTTTTGAGCATGTATAAGATAGATGAGACGTACGACAACGAGAAGATATACCAGTTTTTACAGCATGTCTACCATTCTGCCGCCATTGAAATGTCTATCATTGTAGTTTGTGGGTCAAAATTAATGAAACGATTAATGAACGAGGTAAGATTATAGAAAAAAAATCAGTGATAATACAATGGCCGAAAGAGGAAAAGGGCAACACGACAATGATCTATAAAACACTTCACAGATAACTAAGTATTCTTATAATTGTTTCGTCTTAAGGTTGCTACCAATCTTCGCAAGAGGGACTGTATTACTTTCCTTAGATACGATGGATTGTATTTATTCCTCTGTGGCATGATTAAGTCTTCTCACACTCTGTTCGTCACCGGAAGACTCATGCTCAACGGAAATGATTCTGGGTATACATACATCAATCACTATCACATCTGGGTTTTTTTTTAACATCTACTTCGCAATGTTTCAGTTAAATAATGTATTTATTAATAGAATTAAGGTATTCCTCCCTCAGACATAGGTAACCTTAGCTGATGTTGTCTATTCCTGTTTAGGCCTTTTGGTTTTATCGCTCCCAAAACGTTAAATTATTTGGCTTTGAAATCTTTCGATTTTGAGTGTGCCCGATGAAGATTATTCCAGAAACGTGTCGTGTGGGATACGTTTGATATGTACGTTTGTATTAATGACGAACACCTGGGTGAATCCCCAAGATAATGAACAGATATATCATGTTTGGGAGGGGTATTTGAGAAAAATACCAGTCCAGAGACGAAAAATTTTCCGAGCCGAATGGCGAGGCAAATTTAGTCTCAAGACTGGTATTATTCGCAAATACCCCTACCAAGCATGAACTATCTGTTTAATTACACCGATTATTATTTAGAACACTGGCTAAATAACTAATATATTTTGTTTGTCGTTTTCAGGAATATTCTATTTGTTTTGTTAGAAAGTGGTTGAATTTAACTTTTTTCACTCTGCCGTTGTATTTTTCGCATATACAACGGCAGAGAGAAATACACGAAAAATACACTGGCTATTAACCAATCAAAATTCAGGATTCTTATATAAGGTGTAATTATAGTTAAAAGAAACAGGGTAAAATGGACGTACAATAATCTACTAAACACTACACAGATAGCGTTAGATTGAGCAACATTAAAACCGGGGATGGATTCAGGTGATCCGGAAGGGTAGGCAGTTCCTGCTCCACTAGTGGCAACCGTCGTATTTATCATGTTGCAAAACCATCCGGACATTAAGGCGAGTTTAATGTTGGTTTCATTGCATACAGCCAGCGAAAAGCTCTTTCGGATGGGTTTTTCCCCTTTCAACAGCTTTAATTAGGATCGGAAAGTAGCAAACAATTGTAACACAAGCTCTAGAGAACATCGAAATGCAGTAATGTATCTATGTGTTAGCAATATTGATTTTGTCTTTTTCTACGATTTTGATATTTGATTTCGGAATTGTTCCGACAGTGTGGCAATTTTTCTTCCTTTTATGAAGATTGAAAACATCTATAATTAATTGCCTTTTTTCTTTTCAGCATAGTTTTTAAATTGGGAATTCCAGCGACATTTTTTTTTGAGGGAATATAAAAAAAAAACAACCCACGTGGTATTTTGTGTTTCCCGGATAAAGTGTGCTTTTATTTCATTTATTACATGAAATATGATAAAATCCCATTTTCCTTTATATCGTCTTTTTGTTAAATAGATGAGGTCGTTTTATAGACATAAATTATTCAGTTCTCTGTTGGAGATATATATATAGATATTGAAATATCTATTGTATACTATATATAAGTAATTAATAATAGAGTAAAGGAGCAATGATCTGTATTATACTTCATGTAAGTTTCTGTAGTGATATTTGGTACTGTTATATTTTGGCATATTACCTGGGTAATATTTTGGCATATTACCTGGACAATTAGACACTCAGTATAATAAGTAATATTTAGAGTACTTTTAATTTCGTGTATGTGCTGATAAACTGATCGAGGGCGTGCCCGAGATCAGTTTATCTGCGCATACAAAAAATTAAAAGTATTCTAAATGTTTTGTATCATAACCAATGAAACGGAAGCAAATCTGTGATTGACGTCTGTCGCATTTGACCAACTGTTGAGAAGATTGGTCACGTACGCCAGCAGTCAGTGACGTGGAAACAAGTTTTCGATAGAACACGTGGTTAACGTCAAAACGTTAAATGGCAGCGAATATGACGGACGATCTTTTAAACGATGTTATGGGTTTTATGCTTTCATAGATGGCAGAGAACATTACGGACGATATTTTAAACGATGATTTGGTGCGTACCGGTATTCATCTTTTGAACGTGGTGTGACTCAAATATGATCACTTTTTTATTGCAAAACTGACAATTTTCGTTGCGTACGTGAATTGGGCATTATTTTTTTTTATAGCCTGTAGTATAGGCCTACAGTGCATACATCTGCATTGAACACATGTCAAAAGGAGACTAATTTGTATCATTTGAATAAAAAAAAATTGCTTAGTAAAGTTAAAGAATTGTTCATGTGTTTTTATGCCATCTGCATGAACAAACATGTGGGGATCACTTTGTCAGTCTTTTTGTTTGTTTTATAGTTTTTTCCAGTGTCAGATTTAAGAAAGCTTGCACTTACATTGTAGTACCACTTTGCACCGAAAATCACTTGTCAAAAAATTACAGTGTGTACCAATTGTCCAAAAAAAAGTTACAATGTGTTTATTTCTGTGTTCTATCAAAATTAGGTCACAGTTAAAGCACGCTAAATAGAAATTGCTTTGCCCAAAAATAGATATCTTGACTCCACCTCCTGTATGGTTATCGTCATTTAGAAAATACTAAAGATCAAAGGAAAACACACTGGGTTGTGATACAATGATATTAATATGGTCTTGCCCAGGTAATATGTCTCTCAGACCCTTCGGGTCGGGTAATATGTGTCTCAGACCTGGGTAATATTTTGGCATATTACCTGGACAAGACCACATTATTATATAAATACTGCGGTGAAATAAAATATGAATGAAAATATAAAATGATTTGATTATCCATCGCATAAGGTGAGGGAGTAGTAAACGTGTCCGTTGTTTGTCTTCCCGTCCGTCCCATGTTTTGTATGCGTACTGTCATTGAAGTGTCAAATGCATTGAATTGTTAGACAACGTATTTGACTGCAATGCAAGTTCGAATTTGGTTATAATTCTTTTATATGTGGGTTTGAGATGGAGGTTAATGTGTTTAAAGCGACTTTCAACAATACATCAGTTATATCGTAGCGGACAATATTATTGGTGGAGGAAACCGGATTACCCGGAGAAATCCACCGACATACCGCTAAGCATTGACAAACTTTATCACATGATGTTGTATCGAGTACACCTCGCATTTAATTGTACTAGAGATGTGTCCATTTATTAAAAATAACAAACTTGTGGTGTTCGTGTTTTCAACAGGTTATTTTGGGACAAACGTTTCAAACATTTTTACACAGTGGTTTTGCCTCAATACGCATGCAGCGTTTAATTTTTGGCTATTGTATATTAGTCTGTTTATCGAGTCATGCCCCTATCATCAATTGATAAAACTGTTGGGTGTGTATTTTTCTCTCTGACTTTCAGATTCCTTGAACAAACATTTTTGGAATTGTAACTAAATATTCACTATGCTGCACCAGGCACATGTCTAAGATTAATATTTGCTGGAAGCGTGGGTTAGGATTAAAGTTAGGGTTAAGGTGTTTGACGCCCCTTTCAACAAAATTTCAGTTATATCGTGATGGTCAGTTTTATTGGTGGATGAGTACCCAGATAAAACCACCGGCCTGTCGCAAATAACTAACAATTTTGATCACATAATGTTGTGGAATTCGAACTCTCCCAACGTTAGTGGTAATATGCACTGATTGGCAGTTCTAAATCCACCTACTATACGATCATAACCACCACGGCCCATGGCAGCTTAGGAGTCTGTGTTCGATAGATACTTTCTCCATTTGTAGTCGAATTATTGTAAGCGAATGTTTTATTTTATTTTCATTTTAGGCTGTTTTGACAATTTCTATTTTAATTTTAGGCTAACTATTTTGATGATAAAACTATTAGAAGAACTGCATTGTCATATAAATCAAGATGGTTGATGTTCCACATAGACGAGGACCCATTGGATGATGCAACATTTCTGTCGAATTTAAACAACGTTGCCATCTTACATTTACCCAAAAGCAGAGTGAAATTAGATCTTCCTCCATACATGGTAATGAACTCATTCTTAATTTGATTGACATGAAAGGGTTAGGGTTATGGTGTTAAGTAATATCGTGGCGGTCAGTCTTATTGGTGGATGAAACATGGGTTACCAGAGAAAACCTCCGATATGTCGGAAGTCACTGACAAATATTTTTCACATAATGTTGTATGGAGTACACATCGACATGAGCTCTATTCGATATCACAATTTTAGAATTGATAGGCGGTGATTGCACAGATAGTTGTAAATCCAACTACCACATGCGATTACGACCACGACGACCCTTGGAAGAAAGAACATGTATGTAAATGAACATTAGAGACTATCAAACATTATACATTAGACACAAATCAAAGTAAAGGAGCTACACTTGTATGGATTTACCACATTTCACAGTCACACATATGGTCTTTAATAATAAGCACAACTCGTGTGAAATGACCCCCTGCCTCTAACCGGTGGCACTCTCTACGTCTGTGGATAGACGCTAAGTCCGGGCTTCTTTTATTTGAGATTACGTTATTGTTGTTCATTCTACCATGACCTCACTCTTTCCCTTTGTTAAAAAAAAACAGAATTATTTCTTCGTATTATCTCATTAGCACATGCACCGATGAATGTGACTGACGTTTCCATTGGCAGCATAAATTGTGACCGAATAGTGCCGATAGAGGGCGCAGTATTATTCAAGCTGCATAAATTGTGTGCGACATTTTCCGCAAGCATATGTATAAATTACCGTCTTCCAATCAAGGTATACTACCGTATTTGTAGTGTTAGACATATCAGAATCGAAATAAATCATGGAAGCCAGAATGTGTTTTGAGTATAAACATGGATTGGCGGATATTAGTAAATTTTATCCCTCGCTTCTGGCTCGGGATAAAATACTAATATCCGCCAATCCATGTTAAAACTCCCAACACATTCTGGCTTCCATGATTTATTTTTTAAATAAAAAAGGTAATATTAAACTGCATATCTTCACCATAGCATGCACTATGTTAAGAGAATTTACCATAATGAATAAAAAACAGATTTATTTAGAAATTATTCGTTAAATGTAAAAGACATTAAGGAAATAGTTTTTGTAGAAATTGTAGTGACAACCATAATATAACGTGATACAGATGCATAATTCCCGACCGAGTTTACACGCTAGTTACAATGTCAACAAATAGATCGATCACACAAGACTATCTTTATGTCGATAATGCAAGAATGCAAACAGTGTAAAACGGTAGAATTCATATCCATTAACGGGGCCGTAGACGCCGTGATCGTATGGTAGTTGGATCTACAACTACCTGTGCAATTAGTGCATATCACCACTAACGTTGAGAGTTCGAACCCCGTTCATGGCGATGTGTACTCGATACAACATTATGTGATAAAGTTTGTCAGTTACTTGCGACAGGTCGGTGGTTTTCCCCGGGTACCTCGGTTTCCTCCACCAATAAAACTGACCACCACGATATAGCTGAAATATTGTTGAAAGTGGCGTTAAGCACAAATCGCAAGTCACTGACACACTTTATCACATTATAATGTATCGTGTTCGCTTCGCCATGAAAGGGATTCGAACTCACAACTTCAGTGGTGATATGAACTGCTCATCTGTACAATTGCTACATGACTATATAAAGATGTACGTATAGGCCTGTGCATTAGACGTCTTAATGCATATTGATACCCCGTGTCGTATGTAGTGCGAAGCGCAAGTGGTACTGGTCGAACACGGACGTAGCCATCCAATAAGAAATTTAACCAAAAATGTGCCATGTTTTCGCCTTTGTTTGTGCGTACCGGCTGAAGGTTATCCAGAAACTCGTCGTGCGCACTAAACTTTGATGTCTACGTTTTTATTAATATTGTATTGCATACACGACAATGCAGCATAGTAACACTATAGTACATTGTCGAGAAATATAAAGTTCATTGTACTCGCCAGAGCCTCGTTTTTTTCGTCCCGTTTCTAATGCTCGTACAACTAAATATTACTTGCAACCAAATACTTATTGTTATAACACTCTAGGCTATTGACTATACCCGTATTTGATGAAGGTTATTGCAGAAACGTGCCGTGCGCACTAAAGTAGTTGACAGCTTAAGGAGACCCCAAGAGAATCAAACGGTAATATGGATGAAAGATTAAATCCAGTCATATCTAAACGTAGCATTATATCATTAATGACTCATGGTTTTAGTTCATATTGCATATGGATCTATAAATACAAGAAATTGATATTCACCTACACGAAATCGAAAACTTTTAATTGCTTTATATTATCTAAGCATATTTTATTGTCCAAAAACATGGAAATAGTATCAGATACAATTTTTTCACTTCAGACCATCTTCTCCTTTATATAAACAATATACAGTTGAACATAAATACACAAAAGTTACAATCTTCTTAAATAATAAAAATATTATATACATGAATTAGTTATTACAAGATGGATATCAAATTTAGTGCGCTCAACGAGTTTCTGAAATACAAAATGTAACCATCATCAGGTACGCTCATAGCCAAAATATTTGAGTCGTTGGGACCCAGAAAACCAAGGAGGTTACACCAATACTGAATTTTAATTGTTTCCTGAGCCTTGGATTGTGGATTACAGACCAGGAAAATGAAAACAAAAAACAAGAAAACTTCACAAAAGGCAAGAGAAAGAGAGACAGAGGGATGTTGTAATCAAATTGTGTATTAAGGACTAGGAAAATAAAAAAAACAACAAACAAAACAAAATAAAAAAAGAAAAGAAAAACAAACAAACAAACAAACAAACATTAAAAAAAGACTAGGAAAAGCAGAACAGTTCACAAATATGAGAGCAGATATTCCACTAGGAAAAACAATTTGTTGATCGATAACCGTATTAAAGGCTGATAATTCAGAGAAATATATCGCCATGTCAGAATATAAACATTTATTTTTTATAAACCATTTCCTTTAACAATGGAAGTCGATAATTTTGTAGTTCATATCTATTTAACAACTTATTTTAATAAGTCAATACATATCCCATACTTAGCATCTAGTATTGATATTTTTTATATACACAATCATTTCAACAGGAAATATTTATATTTGTGCTCAAAGTGCGATATCACACGGCAACTAGACTGCAGGTAAACGGTACTATATTATAACTACAAGTCAGCAAATATTAAACAAGTTTAAATAGTGATGACTGGTCAACACTTCTAATATCAAAATCAATAAACTGAACCGTCTTCTGTCTCCTCCTACCATTGAATACAAAAGTACAATTACATACGAAGTTGACTTCACACTAATTTTTGGAAACAATATGGTTTTGGTTGATCATATAGGATTTTTTTTTACATGTTGTAATACTTTTGGCAACATACGGTAGACCAATACGCTTAGAGTTTTATTTATAGTACTAGCTCATTGAAACAGCTGTCCGTGGATAGACATGTTGTTCCACTCAGATACATTATCCTAATTCAGAGCTAACCAATATCTGCTCTTACACCCTAACTATGCGTCCTTAGAGGAGAAGTAGCAAATACCAATTATATAGTCTTTAGTTTGACCCGATCCGGTCTTGAAACTACAACCTATCGCACACGAGGCGAGGACGCAGACCTTTACACCATCAACGCGGTTCAATAGCTGTAAAACAAATCGCATATCATCAGCAGGAAACAAGAATGCTTCCACCATGAACAATATTTAATGAATTAACAGTATTTTGTTTATATTTCATATTTTCAGACACTACAGTACCTTCTTGACAATTTTGTCTGTGGATTTGTGTCACTCAAAGACTATCTACCAACAGACTGTCTTAACGAAACATTTCTTCATAATATGCATAAAGAAATGGAAGATTTTATCGTTCAGGTAAGGTAGAGTTCTGTCTATCCCTAATTAGATTATTACGACTAATTAAATATTCAATATAATGTTAATTTAATTTCATACACAGGGTCGTCGTTGTCATGATCGTATGGTAGTCAGATTTATAACTACTGTATCTTTGCAATCAGTGACTATCACCACCAACGTTGTGAGTTCGAATCCCTCCCAGCCGAGATGTACTCGATAAAACGTTATGTGAGAAAGCTTGTCAGTGACTTGCGACAGGTTGGTGATTTTCTACGGGTATTCCGGTTTTCCACACCAATAAAACTGACAGCCACGATATGGCTGAAATATTGTTGACAGTGGCGCTAAACACCATACCCATAACCACAAGAACTTGTAATAGGGTAAGAAAATTATTCATAGTAAATCATGTGCACATGGATCGATGGCCGAACAGTTTGATTCACGCGAATACATGTAATAAGGCAGACATGTGGGCCTTTCAAAGAACCACTCTCAACAAGCGTGTTGTTTTATCATGACCTTGCATCGTAATTATGGTTCAGTGACGGTAAACAACACTGTAATATAATATTAATCACATTGTTTATTTTGATTTATATTGTTTTCGTTTTCAGACTAGAAAAACGTATGCTGAATCAAAGCGGTTTCCTATAAAGACACTTATGTTCCATAAATCTGGTCGTCAATGGTCGACAGTAGGGCATATAGCTCTTAATGGAGACATAGAAGTAAAATCAGTTATTTTTCCAAATGTTGAACATGGATTTAACGGGAAAAAGTTTACTGTTTCAACATTAGAGGTGAGCTATTATTAAAACTGAAAAATGCAAACACCTTTTGGCCATTGTGTTGTCTATCCTTCTTCGATTTATAGATTCTGATTATCTCTTTGGCATCTTCAAATTACTTCTGTATCAACAATAATATAAAACAATTAAACGACAAACGGGTACCATTGGTGGAACAGGAACTGCTTACCCTTCCATAGCACATGAGTTTCCCCTCCTCGCTGTTTTAGTGGGGTTTGTGTGGCTCGATATTTAATGTTCTGTGTAGGGTTTTCAAAGGCATAAGTACACTTAGACGATCTTTTTAGTCCTGTTCAGGTCCTATGGTTTACATGCTCCCAAAACTTAAAACAATATTTGGCTTTCCAAAAGGACAAAGAAGCACTACATATAAAGCTACACAGATTCTCCAAAATACCTGTAGTGATCTCATGTGCTTCGGAAGAGTATGCAGTTTCCGCTGCACTATTGCAGGAGGGACAACATACGTCATACATCCGGGTATTTTTGCTATCAAAAACTTTATAATGGCGGACATTTTTCAACCATCTGACAAAATAAATCTCATTGTTATACCATTTGTCATGCTGGATCCAGCATCAAAAGAAAATGTTGTCGGAATGATTAGACAAATGNGATATTATCGATGTAAATAGTACCATACAAGTCCGTAGAATACTTTGATCTGGCTTTTATCATAATTGTTCGTGGTTAAAATAGCATAACAATGAGTTTTATTTTGTCAGATGGATGGACAATTTCCGCCATTATAAAGTTTTCGATAAAAAAAAAATACCTGGATGTATGACGTACTTTGTCCACCCTGTACTGTGTTACACATGTTACCAACCCGCTGATAAGTGTTGAATGAAGAAGCAACCGGTTAAAGATTCAATATTTCAGCAGCACCAGTGCATGGGGTTTTCATTTCAAAATTCACACGGTATTGTATGTCTTGTGCTCAATGCAGATATTTTCTGATCAGCTATTGATGCAAAGACTATCCAAAGCAAGGCTATTATGATCCTAGATTGCATTCATTGCAAATTGATTGATCGTTGCGAAATATACATTTCTCAAATGACAATGGATATTTTGATTTCTATGGAGATACAGTCAAACCTGCCTTAAAGGACACCTCTATATAACAAATCACTGTCTATAAAGGGCAGTCCGATTTTTCCCCTAAATGAATAGTGCATATAATTTTAACCTGTATATAAAGGGCAACTGCTCATAAAGACCACATTTTCAGGTTCCAGTGAGTGGCCTTTATAGACAGGTTTAACTGTACTTGCATTCCACATGTTGCTGATCTAGCTACTCTGAGGTGAGTCGTTTTCTCCACAAGATTCCTCCGCTATCATCATAAACTCAAGAATAATTTTAAATCGCCGACTGAAAAAAAACCCATCTATTTTAGTCGGACTTGGAAGAACCAATTCTGACTTTTATCTTTAATTATTACTTCAATAATACGGTTAACTGATTGTATGACGGATCTCTAGATTATGCGTCAGATAAATCTTTTAAACAACATTCTGTTAAGTACATCACCGATGAAGTAATGCGCCGATTGCATGTATGTACACAAACATTGTTGAATAAATGGTGCCAACAATCTGTATAACTATCTGACGCAAGTAAACTGAATAATGCATACTAATTTTAGTCGGACCTTTCTAGATACAGCTGCAAAGCGCATACCTAATAGGAAGATAATCATATTAAAAATATATATTTATTTAAGAACACAATATACGGGGGAAGAAGCCATAATATTTTGTTTTTAAACCCACTGCCAACAATTCGATTGATTTAATTTGATATGGTGTTTTAACGCCACTTTCAGCAATACTTCGTGGCGGTCATTTTTATTGATGGAGGAAACCGGAGTGCCCGAACTCGCAACGTTAGTGGTGATATACATTGATTGCATAGGCAGTTGTAAATCCAACTACCATGATATCATGACCACCTCAATTAACGTACGGACTAGTATTTTACTTCGACTAATCCCATTTCGAGATATAAAGATGATCCATTATACATATTCAACTTGACCGAGATATATTCGAGATCGTCATTGTCTCATGTCATACTAATTTTATTTTACAGTATCACCCATTTGAATACACAATAAATGGTACATGGAAAGGACTTTGTATCGACTTATTAAATGAGTTGAGCAGACAATTAAATTTTACGTAAGTCAAATATATATTTTAACTTCAATTACTAATTTCAATCTAATGAGGGTCTCTGTGGTGTTACGGTATTCGCACCGGTGGCGTAGTTGTTAGAATATTCGCCTCGGTGCAGTAATAGTCCACCATCAAAAGTATCAACCCAGTGATAGTAATAGTCCACCATCAAAAGTATCGACCCAGTGCCAGTAATAGTCCACCATCAAAAGTATCGACCCAGTGCCAGTAATAGTCCACCATCAAACGTATCGACCCAGTGCCAGTAATAGTCCACCATCAAAAGTATCGACCCAGTGATAGTAATACACACGTAGATATCTTATTAAGTTTTTTGGAATAACCTATATTAGGTATAGTCTTACAAAAGATTGGAAAACAATGTAGTTTAAAAGTCTTTGGGTGCAAGAGAACTAAAGGGCATACACATGATTGTCTAGATTGGCTAAGGTCATATATGCCTGCGGAAGTAGATCCTTAGTTTTAATAATAATTATATGATTTGAAAACTGTAAATTTCGAAGAAAAAACATATATTATAAACCATAGTAGTACACCAGCAAAGGTATGGACTCATTGATAGTAATATCAACTTAGGTATTTTATTTTGTAAGATCACATATACCTCAGGGAGTAGATATTTAATTATAATGATAATTATATGATGTAAGAACTAATTTTCGATAAATATTTATAATAAACCATTTACGTGCCAAAACACTGACTAATGAGCGGGTAATACCCCCAGGGGGAGGGGAGGGGTTAGTTGGAGTAATAATTCACCAGCAAAGGAATAAAACATAGATATCCGACCTGGTACACACGAAGTGTTTCTGGAATAACCTGCATCATGTATGATCTTCAAATAGATTGGAAAACCAAGTCATTTAATAGTGTTTGGGTACATGAGAACCATGAGGCATACACATGATTGTGCTGAGCGACTTAGGTCATCTATATAAGAGGGGGGAACATTGGTTACAAAGATAATTACATGATTAAGGAAGGAACTATCCATACAATATACAGTTTTAAATACTCAGATATCGAATTAAGGTGTATCACTTGTTATTCATTGTATATGTTCTATTAAGTAAACACAGATAAATGAATAGAATATAAATATTATACAATGTAGTCATTAATAAGATATGCCAATGAATAATATAAACAAATGTCATTTAGACTAATGTAGTGCAATAATCTCTTTGGTTGAATGACTTCGATTTACTATGTTGCCATTCTTTATTATGATAGTATGTGGTCTTTTTGAATGGAAGCGAATCTATTCAGCTTTGTTTATCGTTTATTTATATTTGTATTGCCGTTGAATATTCTGTTATTTTGAATGGTTGTGATCCAATTAATCTGTTTAACCCTGTCCCAAGCCAGAACATGAATTGCTAATTGCATATGTTGTGGATGTTTTAATGTTCAATAGGTGGCGTTAAACACCAAAAATTCAAATTCAAATTCATTCAGTAATGTGAGGTGACAAGTGATTATTCCGTTTGTTAATATTGGTGGATATGTTGACCATCATTTTGCGATTGATGATTGTTTGATTGTTTGATGATATTCGGTGTTTAACGCCACTTTCAGCAATATTTCACCTATATCATGGCGACCAGTTTTAATGTTGGAAGAAGCCGGACTACCCGGAGAGAACCACCGACCATGGGCAAGCGACTGGTAAACTTAATCACTTACGACTGCGAGTCGAGTGCACCCTTTTTGTAATTTACAAAGCCGCGCGCGAATCCACGCCGTATTGGTGATAGGCTTGCATGCGTTGTTTGGTAATCCAACTACCTAACTCGTTGAGCCCCCTTCCCCCGGGCTCCATCACTTTTCTTTCATATGTAGGTGTTGGAGATAAAAATCCGTTGACAATATAAATATACAATCTTTGTCAGCATAAACTGCTATTAGTGTCTGAATAGGTTTTTCTTTTAATGAAAAGTGTGGTGAACATACACAATACAATCCAACATCATAATCTAAGGGACGTCAACATTTCGCTTGACGAATTGGTATAGTTTGCACTATTGCTCTGAGCGCAAACTAATGTTCGGTGCAGACACATACCAACGTGCGTATTACAGTCGATGGATGGACGGAGATCACCGAATTCAGCGAAGATTTGCCGATTTGCCGGGTATCAGAACATACGATCGAGTGGCATTGTATTATCAAGGACATCTACTGTGTCACGTGACAAATGTTTTCCTTTTGTCAGTTATATTTTCTGACCTTTTTCTGTTTACGAACCACTTCTAATTACTCCTTTGATATCTTCAAATATTTTATAGACCCTCATATTATATTAATCACTAAAGGAGTATATGACTAAGATCATTAGTAAGGCTTTATTTGTGTTGTAGACTGATTGAACATTTAGGAATCAATCGTTGATCTTTATATTTTTTAGAATAAAATCTTTTTATGCAACCAAAGTCTAATAACAATTTGTAATAAAAATATGGTTCGTTCTCTGACAAGAATTATTTGATTTTGAAACAGCGTATATAATTGCACATGATTCTTAATTGAATTTAATTCAGTCTGATGGTATATATATATATATATCTTTTTTTTCATAAATACTAATTTATGGAATACTTAAATCGACTTAATCAAAGTCTGGTAGTTTATTTACAGTCAAACATGTATTAAGAGGTCACCTTTGGGACAAAGAAAAAGTGGCCTTATAATACAGGTGACCTCTTAAAAGAGGTTTAATTCATAATAATTGTGTTTGAAAGAACAAGAAAAAAGTGATCATTTAATACAGGTGTCTGCTTCTTAGAAGTGACCATTGACTGTATTTGTTTTACATCAAGATTATTTTGTAGAATACGTAATTGGATTTAACAGTAAAGACTGATGGTACATTTATTGTCTTTAAGTAAAGATATGTTTTTGAATTATTGATTGATCATGTCTTATGTTTGTTTTCCCCCTCAATTAGTTATGATGTAATAGAACCAGAAGATGGTGAATGGGGTGTACTTACTAACGGGTTGTCATGGACTGGTCTAATTGGACAATTGCAGAAAAGGGTATGTATTATGCATAATCAATTATTGCTTTCAAGACAATAGCGGGAACCGTCATGATCATGGTCGTATGATAGCTGGATTTACAGCTACCTATGCAATCAGTACCTATCACCACAAACGTTGTGAGATCGAATCTTGTTCAGTCGATGTGTACTCGATACAACATTATGTGATAAAGTTTATCAGTGACTTGCGACAGGTTGGTGGCTTTCTCCGGGAAATCCGATTTCCTCCAACAATGAAACTGATCGTGACGATATTACATAAATATTGTTGAAAGTGACGTTAAAAACCATAACAGTAGCCCTGTTCTTATTGCGACATGTTAAACGGATAACTCACCAACAAGAAAAGCACGGAAATATCCTACTGAAAACAAGACAGGTAACTAAAAACAAACAGTTACATGTATTCTCATAATTACAATCCAATTGGCAAACAACGTCATTGCAAAGTTGAAAGAACGTCACGACACACAATGTCATTTAAACGTTGAAACAACGTCAAGACACACAACGTTATTTCAACGTTGAAACAACGTCACGACACACAAAGTCATTTCAACGTTGGAAAAACGTCACGGCACACGTCATTTTGATGTTCAATCAATGTCACGACACATAACGTCATTTCAACATTGAAACAATGTCACGGCACACAACGTCATTTTAGCGTTGATACAACGATACTGCACACAACGTCATTTGAACATTGAAAGAACGTCAGGACACACAACGTCATGTCAACGTTGGAACCACGCCCCGACACACAATGTCATTTCAATATTGAAAGAACGTCATGGCACACAACGTCATTCATAAGGGAAATAACAAAATTACCGAAAACCGAACAATCTTCCAAAGGAAAAGGCAAAACTCACAAGTCAATAAACAGACAAAATCAGTCAACAACCGGAAAACTGGGAAACGTCACGACACGGCACACTATGTCATTTCAAAGTTGAAACAACGTCACGTCATATAACTTCATCTCACAGTTGAAATAACGTCACGTCACACAACTTCATTTCAACGTTGGAAATAACAATGTCGTTGTTTCAACGTTTAGATGATGGTGTGTGTCTGCTTGGAAGGGAATACAATACATATACAATACTTGTGCACTGTCGAAGCATACAGGTATTATGTGTATGAGGCTTAGAAACGGGGGAAAAGGCGAGGCTTCGCCGAGTCTTTTCCCACGTTTCGCGCCGAATACACATATCTACCTATATGCTTCGACAATGCACATGTATTGTATTTATCCTGCAATTTTAAATCGTAAATAAACGTTTACTGGACGATGATAAAAGTATTTGAAATAATTTTGTGTATGTATTTGAAAACAATATCCCCCAATGTGCCCCGATGAGTTTGCCAAATATAAAATCTTATTCTATTTATAACTGACCAATATAAAAAAAATATTGGGCAGGCTATATTGGTCGATAAATGCTGTCATTGCAAGATAAAACGGTATATAGATAATATACTTATATTGTCGGTAAATATATAATTTATTTGTACGAGCTCTATAAACAGAAAGAAAAGTAAGATTATGGCGAGGCGTTCTTTCTGTTTCAAGACGAGTACTAATAAATTTTATATTTCCCGACAATGTACGTATAATATGCTTATACTGCAATGTCATGTATTCACAAAATTCTTACATTTATGCACAAAAAGGCCAAACATTTGACATTTGCTTGAATTTCCATTTAGGTGTCTACGACGTGTAATATGTTCGGCTATCGTCTATTGGACATTGCTCTACGTACGAAACATAACCCCAGGATATTTTATACCTTAAGTAGACATATAAAGCAAAGTATTATACCTACACCTTTATATACTCTGTAAATACACTGAAACAACAGTCCGTTGTAAGTCCATTTTGATTGCCCTTTATGCATTCTATAAAGTTTATTTGCAAGTATTTGGTTTAATTCTTCCGGTGTTCGAACCCATGATCTACAGAACTCGAGACGATCACGCTAACCATTACACCACAGATGTGGTTCTTAATGCACGAACCAATGATCTACAGAGCTCGAGGCGATCACGCTAACCATTACACCACAGAAGTGGTTCTTGATGCACGAACCCATGATCTACAGAGCTCGAGGCGATCACGGTAACCATTACACCACAGAAGTGGTTCTTAATGCACGAACCCATGTTCTACAGAACTCGAGGCGATCACGTTAACCATTACACCACAGAAGTGGTTCTTAATGCACGAACCCATGTTCTACAGAACTCGAGGCGATCACGTTAACCATTACACCACAGATGTGGTTCTTAATACACGAACCCATGATCTACAGAGCTCGAGGAGATCACGGTAACCATTACACCACATATGTGGTTCTTAATGCACGAACCCATGATCTACAGAACTCGAGGCGATCACGCTAACCATTACACCATAGATGTGGTTCTTAATGCACGAACCCATGATCTACAGAACTCGAGGCGATCACGCTAACCATAACACCACAGATGTGGTTCTTAATGCACGAACCCATGATCTACAGAACTCGAGGCGATCACGCTAACCATTACACCACATATGTGGTTCTTAATGCACGAACCCATGATCTACAGAACTCGAGGCGATCACGCTAACCATTACACCATAGATGTGGTTCTTGATACATAATACTAGTATTATAGACATTATAGCTATAATAGACATATTTCCATTCGATTTAAGCTTGTTATTGGAAAAAACGTATTTGTTTTTAATTCAATTTTATTTGAAAAAAATACATCAATTTAATTTCTTTTCTTCAATCAAAAATTACCTTATTTGAATCTAATACAAATTTAAATTAAAAAAAATAATGATCAAACATACTATTTTCGTACTTTCCTTTTATATTCATTATGAAGCAAGAACAAACGATCCAGTATTTCTTTTGATCAAACATTTAATTAGTGCTAAATAAATACACCCTATACAGGTAAAACAAAACTAAAGTAATATGAATAGGAATATCGAATTAAAAAAAAGTTTGATAGATGGGAATACACTATTGTGCCATCGAAATCATTTTATACACCACACAGGTAAAGCAAATTAAGAGGCATGGACAGGAATATTGAATTCACAAAGTTGGATAGATTGAAAGACACCATTTGTTGTAGGCCATCGGAAACACTTTTTTTAAATAGGCATGGCCTAACAATTATTCAAGCATAGTTTAGTTCGAATTGACCCTGGAAGTCTGATGTCAGAGAAGAAGATATTTTAAATGGTTACAGACAATGTCTTAGGGCGTACAAGTAATGACAAAACTTTGCAACCAAAATCACGTTGATTGTCTGTCCATGTTGGTTTCCTTGGACTCCTGTTATCTGGGAAACCATAACAGCTGTATATATATATATAAAACAGGTATAATAATTCATTTAATCCTTATCTAAGTCGGATTTAAAATTATCTTGGAACCATACACAATTTGGAGGAAATGGTTGAGCACCTGAGTTGAGCCCGTATTTTAGTGGGGTTCGTGTAGTTTTATGTGTAATGGTTTCAGATCGTTGTTTTTCCTTTTGTACTTTTTCTCTTTGCCATTGTTTTGTCTGTTCTTAGATTTACGGATTCTAATTAGCCCTTTGGTATCTTCAAGTTCTTCTTAAGGGAGTTATGGGTGTGATGTTTAACGCCACTTTCAATAACATTTCAGTTAGATCGTGCCGGTAAGCTTTATAAACGGAGGAAACCGGAGAACCCGGAAAAACAATTGTTTTAAGGAAAATCAATGGAATAACTGCATGCAAATATCTCTGTGATTATTGAAGTTTGAATCTACTTGCATTTCACTAGTAATTAATGTAGCTAGGTCCATTAGAAGACGGGAGCTCTATGGTTTATAGACTGTATACACGGGAACGTTCTATTTACAGAATGATCTGATGAGAAGATGAGAAATGCCCGCTTTATCATGTTTATTTAACTTGTCATGCAGAAGGACGAGTAAAAGAAATGGGATTATATTACATATTTGTTCTCTTGTACACTGACCGATATAATTTAGTAACTTTGGCTAGAACTGTAGTGCAAGTCCTTTTTTGTTATTGCGATTTTGTTTTAAAAGATGCACATCTTAAGATGATGTAGCTTTAAAATATACCACACTAGACAGCACGTGTATTGCCAAAGATGACAGCATTCACCATACAAACGTGGTTATCAAGAATAGTACACAAGTCGTGTTTCAGGAATAACCTTCATCAGGTACACTCAAAATTGAAGATGACGGAGATGTGGAGCCTCCACCATCTTAGTCACTTATACATGACTGAAATAACCGACGTTCCTTGAATCCTGGTGAATATCATGATAAACAGTTTTACTTATTGTACAGAGTGAGAACATTTAAATTACAATTTAAACTTTCGCCAAACAAAACCTACTCATTGGTGGAGTGCTTATTATATGAAAATATAGAAATGCTTGTAGCAAGTCAGGGCCATTGCGGTTTCCCAGTTTCCCGGTTGTTGACTGATTTTGTCTGTTTATTGATTTATGAGTTTTGACATTCCCTTTGGAAGATTGCTCTGTGTTCGGTAAATTTGTTATTACCCTTATGAACGAGTGGGTCGTACTCTGTGTTACATGAACAAAAAAAAATCCAATGTTATTCACAAATACAATCACAAGGTGAATAGCCCATATTTCATATTCACGCTTGATACTAGGATACCATTTAACACCAATGACTTACTCTTTAAATATGTAACATTAAATGATCCCCATTTTTGTTTCTAATGGAACAAAAGTGTCATAAAAAGAACGTCCTGTTTATGCTTAGACATATCTAAGTAGTGTTTGTGAGTTATCGTGCACTGTCTGGCTGTGTTTTGTAATTATTTTACCTACCGGTTGATATTTTTGAACAATTCACAGGATTTCCACCTGAATATTTCCATGTCACACTTCAAGTGCATATAGTAGGCAAAAAGTTTATACGCGAATGAAACATAATATAACTCAATAGAAGCATATGTCATTGTGGAAACTGTGTCACACGGTGCATATCATATAACATTCTTTCGATGGTAGGATTACACACACTCATTATAAATGTACTACAACCAGGAGAGAACGTATATTCGTGAATGACAATTTTCGTGGATTGCTTATAAAAAAAGAGTTATACATTCATTTTCGTGGATTCTGAATTTCCGAAATGAAAAACAAAATTGATTTATTGGTGATGATCCTGTCAATGGACAAAAACAAATCGGTTATACTTTGCTTCATT
>MJUT01022200.1:142397-158699 GCA_002080005.1 Gigantidas platifrons
CCTCTACTTTTTCTGTGTATGATGTTTTTATGACCCTAACTCCTCTACTTTTTCTGTGTATGATGTTTTTATGACCCTAACTCCTCTACTTTTTCTGTGTATGATGTTTTTATGACCCTAACTCTTCTATTTTTTTTCTTTTTATTATGTTGTTATGACCCTAAATCCTTTAATTTTTTATCTGTTTATGATGTTTTCATTACCATAATTCCTCTAATTTTTCTGTTTTAGGAGGTTTATCTGACTGTAGCTCCTCTAATTTTTCTGTTTTAGGGGGTTGATATAACCATAATTTCTCTATTATTTTCTGTTTTAGGAGGTTGAACTGACCCTAATTCCTCTAATGTTTCTGGTTATGAGTTTGATATGACCGTAGCTCTTCAAATTGTTCTGTTTTATGAGGTTGATATGACCGTAGCTCCTCTAATTGTTCTGTTTTATGATGATGATATGACCCTTATTCTTCTAATTTTCATCTTAGCAGGTTGGTATGACTGTAGCTCCTTGAATTTTTCTGTTTTAGGAGGTTGATTTGACCATAGCTCCTCTCATTTTTCTGTTCTAGAACGTTGATATGACCGTAACTGCTCTACTTTTTTTTTCTATTTTAGGAGGTTGATTTGACCGTAACTCCTCTCATTTTTCTGTTCTAGAACGTTGATATGACCGTAACTCCTCTAAATTGTCTGTTTTTAGGAGGTAGATATGACAGTAGCTCCACTATCTATTCAAGAATCCAGAGAAAAAGTCATGGATTTTACAATGGCATTTTTCTTTGACATATCTGTTATTCTGATGAAAAAGCCCGACCCCAGGGAAACCCAATGGAAGCGTCTTATAGAACCACTGCGTTGGGAGGTAATGGTACTGGCCGGATGTCTTGTTCCGATTGTATCAGTCATACTATTCAGCATGGAGAGAGTAAATCCTTTCTACAAAACAAAATTTGCCAGAATTTCACTCCATGATACATTTTGGTATGCTTACGGATGTGTATTTATGCAAGGTATGAAATTTAAATTTCGTAACATATCTACATTTACTGGCTTAACAGCGACTTGTTTATATGATATTTATGCACATGTATTTAAGTAAACTGTAAAGGCTGACATATCTACACGGTTGAACAATTAGCATTACAAAACCGTCATCTATTTCCATATTTGGAACTATCACCAAGCATGAAAAGTTGAAGGGATTTAATCGGTTGGATTCCCCATAAAGAACGATTCCGGTAAACATTATATTAAAAGACAATTAACAGAGAAAACCTGAGGGAATATAAATGTGTCCGGTAGGATACAACCCCATGAAAATTGGAGCCCACTAGTTGAACACAATGCTGTTCTATCCTTTTTTTCATAGTGGTAGCTTAAGGTTCTACTACTAGTTCGATGATACCAAAGGGACAATCAATACCGTAAGTAGAAGGACATACAGTACGATGGTCAAAGTACAAACAAAGATCTATAAAACACTACACAGAAAACGCAAGATTCAGCAACACGAACCCTAGTGAAAACCGGCGTGAACTCAGGTGCTCCGGAAGGGTAAGAAGTTCCTGCTCTACTAATTACACCCGTCGTTAAATTGGTACTGGTTATGAATATAACTGCAGTATTGCTCACTTGACATTACACAACACTTAATTTATCAACAGACAATTGCTAAGCCGATTTTGAAATTACACATCGTAACACCTGATACATTATACAAATTTTGTTTTTCTCATAGGTGGACTTCGACTTCCGGCATCACAGACGGGACGAACAATTGTTTGTTGTTGGTGGCTTTTCTGTATCATTTTATCAGCAACTTACAGTGGAAATCTAATTGCATTTTTGACTGTTACAAAAGAAAAACCTCCTTTTGATTCATTATCCGAGATGGTTGCACAGAACGAGTACGAATGGGGCACATTAGGGGGAACATATTGGATGACGTGGTTTGAGGTAAGACTGTTGTTGAAACATTGTGGTAGCAATCTCTTAAAACATTTCTGAAATGTTGGTAACAGTAATTATTATTGTTTTTGTACATGGTGTTTTATCATATTGAAATAGAAATATAATATGGAATCCCAGTTTCTAACATTTATGTTTTATCTTGTTATCAAGCGGTATATCAAGAGGGCATGGTTTTTCCAAAAGCAAAATCCGCGAATATTCAAATACATAACAATTGAGCAAGTTTGTGACTTTTAGCATTTGTTTTTTCAGCTATATGATGGCGAAACGAAGTTACTTAAATTGATATAATGATTATATCTGTTTTGCAATAGACCAACATACACTGTGTGATTTTCATAGTGCTAACTCACTGAAACAACAGAAAGACAAGTCGCTTCACACATGTACTCTATCAATTTCCCTGGTCGACCAGTCTTTGCTCTTTCTCTTTAAAACCGGGTGCACAGTGAAGTAGCTGTAAAGAGCAGATTTTGTATAAAATGTGTTTGACTCGATCTGAGATCCACCATACTCGTGACGATCACGTTAAACATTAAGCTGTTCAAATGAACGAGATGTCAGGTATATTCTTTACACGAACACTAATACAAACAGCAAATCACGCAGAAGAACGATGGCAGTGTGTCATGTCTATAGAGGGACTTTTAATTTGATTATAACATATAAAATATGGAAAGTTTACTTTGCGACGGGACACGAACGACAACTCCTTACAAACTAGTTTTCATCAGGAATTGTTGCTTGTTGTCGTCTACTTACATAGCGAGCGACATTCTCCAATACGAGGCATTCATTTGCAACCAGCCTTTATGGTGAGTTGGTATTTGATTTGTGTCGAAACACCAACGGAACTTTCATTCTGAAAGTTTGTATCACACAAAGGAGATACTACATATTGTGAATAAAATGGGAAAACAAAGAAATACCACGTTGTCGAAACAATTCCTAATACAATAGAAACATTTCAGAACGAGGCAAATCGAAACCTTCAATACATAGATACATTATACTCGTTAACTTTCCTGGCTTGTTGCCGGAAATTCATTTCTATTCGTTGGTTGCCGATTTTCGTGGTTTTGTTTGCTACCATTAAATCACGAAATTTATTGCACCACGAAATGTATATATAACAAGAGGCGTAACTAGCAAGTAACAGAATTACGAAACACGTTGGTTATCAATCTTCGTGGTTTTCTTTGGTATCATAAAATTACGTTAATTTAGTGCACCTATATAAAAAGACACGTTGCTAGCAAGAAGTACTAAAACGAGGCAATAAAAAGTCAACGAGCATCTCATTTCCCGCTACGTCACGAAAATTGATAGCAACGAAAATAAGTGACACTACGCTATATTAATATGTGATTTCGTTACCATGAGGACTCCTCTGCAGTCTGTTCATTTCACCTTTAACACTACTATTCGAATATTTTATGAACACTATTCAAAATGAATGTTTTCAGTATTCAGCTATTCCAGTAATTCAGTCAGTCTGGTATGGAATACTAACTTTCAACAAAACTGACCCAAGAGTTCTAAGTAAACGAACGAGTGAACATATTACGAAAGTAAAAGAAGGGAAATATGCCTACATAGCTGAAAAATCTCTATTGGAAATAATGGCCTCAAAGGATTGTGAACTTCACATAGCAAAAGAGGAATTTCTTCCATTACAATATGGCATTGGTCTTCCGAATGATTCTCCATACACAAAATTATTCTCTGATTCGTAAGTATTCTGTCATGTCTAGTATACTGTCGGTTCACAAATTAATGCCAAACATTTCGATAGGTTAAAGATCGCATTATTCAAATCTCGCATTTTTTGTATGAAAATGGTAAAGAATACAGGAGAGGGTGATACAATTAAAATGCATTATAACACTTTTCTCGTGCTTTTTAAAAACAAATATTGTTTCCACCCACCCACGACATGCTTTGCGATAACTTCAACTCGCATAAAGAAATGCACACATTAACTTGTGAATTTATAGTAGCTTTTTATGAAGCTAGTGTTATATAGCCTTAGTCGAACTTACAGCTGAATCTTACTGCGGATTCACCCGATGTTAGCCGATTGAGTTGCTCTATTGTGTTTTAATGCCACTCTCAACAATATTTAAGTTTTACCATGGCGGTCAGTTTTATTCGTGGAGGAAACCTTAGTACCTGAGAAAACCAATGAACTGTCGCTAGTTACTGACACACTTTATTACATAATGTTGTATCGAGTACACCTCGCCATGAACGGGGTTTGAACTCACAACTTAAGTGGTGAGTTCGAATCTCATTCATGGCAAGGTGTAATGCGTAATACTATTAAAACTTTTTATTCTGCTAGTGTGTGATGTCTGAGTACTAATAAAGGGGTCAAATAAACGTTAGTAAACTGTAACGAAATAATCCGTGAAAACGATCTGAAAATTATTGAATAAACATTAGAGAACACCGAAAGGGGAAATCATAAATCCTCAATCTAGTGAAACTGGCAACATAGGATACACAATACGAAGAAAAATACAACAAACACACAACACTATATGTGTTGGACACCACTATGCGCAAATAAACACAAATAACGTAAACAAGACACAACACAACAAACAACAGGAGATAAAGGCGAACAGAACATAGCTTTAATGTGGAAATCGTAAGACAAATATATAAATGTTACAATTCTGACCTTAAGATTATTATTGAGTATTAAGTATTTCGCTTAGATGAATTTAGTTTTAGTTTTACAGAAATATAGTAATAAAAACGTAAATATATAATTACAAAGCCAAATATTTTTTAAGACATCTTTGGGAGAGCAAGAAACGGAACTGGATAAATGTTGACAGAGAAGTATGTTGGTGTAAGCACCGATAACTCTATGTTAGGACCGACAACTCTGTATAAGACCGATAACTCTGTAAGATATTGACGATTGAGGCCTTAGTGGTCTCAGTATCAAGTAACATGGTATCAACTATAGATCAAGGGTTTAGTTTGATTTGTTGTATGGTTATCTTACTTAACGCCACTTCCATTAATATTTCCGTTATATCGTGGCGGTCAGCTTTATTGCTGGAGAAAACAGGAGTATCCGGAGAAAATCACCGAAATGTCATATAATGTTGTATCAAGTTGAATAAAGGGAAAAATATATATTTCTGTTGGAAATAAAATTGAAAATATATAAATTAATCTCGGATAACCATCCATTTTAAATATAATACGTTTTTTATATTTCCTTTTACCTTACAGGATCCTGAATATTCATGAAACCGGATTAATGCAGATATGGAAACAACAACAATGGCCGAAACAAAACTTTTGTGCGGGGTCTTTAATAAAGGAAGCTAAACCTATAAAGTGGATTGATATACAGACAGCATTTTATTTAATAGGTATTGGTACAGTATTCGGGATCTTTGTTTTATGTTCAGAATTTATTTTTAACAAATGTAGGGGTAAAAAACAAGAACATGTAACTCGTCATTTTGCAACAAAGTAGCTGAATGAATTTGAAGGTTGATATAAGTGAATTCAAGAATTGATGTCGGTGAATATTCCACGTTTGATGACAATTAATTCAATTGTTGGTGTCAGTGGATTCAAAGGATGGTTGATATCAAAGAGAGATGTCGGTAAATAAATTCAATGGTTGATATCAGTGAATTTAACGGTTGGTGTCTGTGAATTCAAAAGAAGATGTGGGTCACTTTCATGGTGATGTCAGTGAATTCAAAAGCAGATGTCAGTGAATTCAACGGTTGGTGTCGGTGAATTCAAATCCTTATGTCCGTGAAATAAAATGTTGATGTCGATGAGTTCAAAGTTTAATGTCAGTGACTTCAAAGGCAGATGTTGGTGAATTCAAATGATGATAACGATGAGATCAAAGGTGGATGCTTTTGAAATCAACAGAATGTAACCACAATCGATATCATTCTGGAGAATCAATGTTAATATATGTGATATCTACAGCCCCATACTATCGCAACGAAATGTTTGTAAACGAAACAGATATTGATAATAAAATCAAGATGACTTTGTTTTTTATTACATTTCTACATGTATCTCTGATTTTCAGGTTATTTGAGAAAAAGTTTATCCTATTAATTTAGTTGAGTGTAAATTGCTTTTTATGAGTTTCAAGTTATTTCAGAAAATTTTGAAGGCTTATCATTTTAATTTAGTTGAGCGTAAAGTTCTACTGCTAATAGCCCAATAGCTGGATAGCTTGTTACAACGGTACGCTCAATCTGGAAATAAACAAGAGTTTGAAGATACCAAAAGGGTAATCAATTGGTTTTATGTTCTTTGTGAAATTATGTTCTTTGGATTGTGTCTCTAGGAAAAGGGAAGTAACTTCCTATATTCGTGTTGCTTAGGATGAGCTTCAATAATATGTAGAGATATTGTTTACCATACATAATATGATTCTTCATTAATAATATCGAAAAGAAATAATACCACACTATCAACACATTACCAAAATCCAACAGCAAATTTGCAGAAATAATCATAAGCGATATCCTAATTCACAAATACAAGACCGCTCAGCTTCATGGCTTAGTACAGGCACTTCCATAAAAAGTGACGGGTAAGACTAATCTTATGGGCTTATTTCAGACGAAATATATGTAAAGCTCTATGGCTGTTTTATTTCATCGCAAAAAGAAGAGTTTGAAAATACCAATGGGTAATCATTATCCGAACATCGAAGGACAGACAGCATAATGGGCAAAAGAAAAAGGACAAAAGGACAAACAACAATTTACAGAACATACACATAGATCTAAGATTCGAGTAACACGAGCCCCACTAAAAACCAGGGATAAACCCAGGTGCTACGGAATGGTAAGCAGTTCCTGCTCCATATATGAATAATACTAAAAGGCTCATATGGACAGCTCATGTCTATAAATGTGTGATGATACTGTAGATGATTTACTGAAACAGGAATGGCATTTATTGACTATATAAAATATAAACGTTAGAGAATACCGCAGGGGCAACCAAAAATTACAAACCAGAAAAAAATGGCAACATATGGTGCACAAGACGAAGAAAACAAACAAAAATACAACTTAATGTGTGTTGGAAACCACTTTACACAAACAAACACAAATACCGTAAATGAGACATGAGCCCTCCTACTAAAAACTGGAGGAAAAGACGAACAGAACAAACACAAATACCGTAAATAAGACATGGGCCCTCCTACTAAAAACTGGAGGAAAAGACGAAAAGAACATCGTTTGAAAGCGGAATTCGTAACAGAAATAATAACACCACACAAAAAAATGAACAATTACGGATTTGTTCAGTATATATCTATAAGTCGCTATTTCTAAGAGAAATACATATCTGCAATTTAAGATATATTGATTAGGGGGAGGGTCATCTAAGTCACAACTGCACACCTCTTCACATGAAACAATACAGTTGCGAAACCCAAAACGTTTTTCCTAATTACTTATAGTCGAACTGGGTACTGGGTGTCAAATTTATTATTATTATTTCTATACAATAATAAAATATTTGCTGATGTGATACTAAGGCTGGTTTTGTACGTTCTTACACGTTTTTCAAGCATCACAGCGGCCGTCGTGGTCGTGATCTTGTGGTAGTTGGATTTACAACTACTTCTGCTAAGTAATATCGCTTTCATATGCATGTACTCGAACCAAAAGTAACTATCACATTTAATCGGCAAACTGAATGGTGAGGGTAATTATCAGCACGACGCGATCCCAGTTTCACAACACTTTTGGATCTTGTACTGTTTTCAAAATGTGGTTTCTTATAAGACATTTGCAGGTATTTTATTGTTCCTTTAAAACATTCAGCTGCAGTGGATATTCTGTAATTCCTTTATCAACATCGCACATATATTGTCGGGGAACATCTTGGATATCTGATGCGGGCATATATACGGGTTCATTAGAGGAACATTGCAGCCAAATTTCTACATCAAATATTCAGCTGTTTAGATATTTTCTTTTATTCATTTTCCTATAAGACCATATCTTCACCAACGCATGGCGGTGGTCATCTTTTTCAAATTTGTCTAAGGGCTACCACTTAAGTATTTTCCATGACGTCATACATTCTCAGTTTGACCCGCGGTGGCAGTCATCTTGGATATGCGATCCACATAAAAATAGGTACTCCTTCTCAGTGTATAAATCTGAATTCACATCTCTGCTAAGCCTGGTTCTCCTGCAGCATTGCAGATGATTATAAGCTAATAAAACAGCTACGCTGGATGAAACATGCTACGACCACAAAATGTCCACAAAAGATGGTTAAGCAAAGGTATGTTAACATCGAGTGTGGACAGTAAATTACTGGACACAATACTGCGTTGGACCTATTCTTATTTGGGCTTGCATAATCCTCGCCGGAATCATAAGAGTTGTCGTTTTATGGTAAGTCAGAAATTGGATAAATAAAGCATGCATGTAACCAATACAATGCGGACCACGTTGGAAGCAAATCAATTTGTCTAAAAGTGTCGCATGCTGTCTTGGTCGGAGTTGACTGTGGTTCTAGATGGCATGGATTCATTCTGTACGAAGACTTTTTTTCATGCAAATTGTTAGTGATAGGTGGAGATTAAATGACAAGAAAAAACAGTTTCAGATTATTTTGATAAAAAACAAAAGCAAAACATACCACTCCATCAGAATAGTTCACATATTACTACATGTTTATCACAACTGCTCTGAATATGTACTAAGGGTTTATATATTTTATCTATATCATGGTGATCAGTTTTATTGGTTGAGTAAACAAGAAAACGAGGAGAAATATAGGTCTACGTTAAGGTTTATGAAGTGTAACGACATTTTCAATAATATTTCAGTTATATCGTGGTGTTCAGTTTTATTGGTCGAGGATACCGAAGTATCTGAAAAAAACTACCGACCTGTCGTAAGTCACTGACACACTTTATCACATACTGTTGTATCGAATACAACTCGTCTAAGTCAAACTGGAACTCACAACGTTAGTGGTTATATATACTGATTGCAGATGCAGTTATAAATCAAACTGCCATGCGATCACGACCTGGAGAAATAAATGTACTAATAAGTCAAACTTATTAGTCAATACTATTATTTAAATGTAAGTGCATTAGTGTATTATTTAAGTATGTTATATTGATATAACTTTTACATATAAATGTTTTATATACAATATTTATGGTATGAATTCGATTAGCCGAGTTCATTTTCTAGTAAATGATGTTTATTGAAAGGGTTACTATATAATTTCGTGCATGCTTGTGATAAATGCAACACAACATTTCTACGGCGTACACGATTTCGAGTAAGAAAGCAATCAGTTCAACCTTTCATAAAGCCGAACTTCACAATCTTCTGCATGAAGTCGAAATGCTATGGACGTCGGCATTAACAAAATGTGAACTCCCAGTATATAATAATATTAAGCAACAATAACTTGCACAGATCTTGAAAGGCATGTGATATCATGGTATCTCTTTGCTTGTCTTTTTAGAACATTTCAAATAAATGTATAATCAAAGGAACATGTGATCTCATGGTAGACCTTTGCTTTTCTTTTTAGAAAATTCTACATAAATGTATAATCAAAGGAACATGTGACCTCATGGTAGACATTTGCTTGTCTTTTTAGAACTTTCCACATACATGTATAATCAAAGGAGCATGTGATCGCATGGTAGTCCTTTGCTTGTCCTTTTAGAACATTCCACATAAATGTATAATCAACGGAGCATGTGACCTCATGGTAGTCCTTTGCTTGTCCTTTTAGAACATTCCACATAAATGTATAATCAACGGAGCATGTGATCTCCTGGTAGACATTTGCTTGTCTTTTTGGAATATTCCACATAAATGTATAAACAAAGGAGCATGTCATCTCATGGTAGACATTTGCTTGTTTTTTCTTAGAACATTCCACATAGTCAAAGGATGCAACGTCTATGTGTACGTACTAAACTTGCCGACTAAGTAGTTCAATGGATTGTAATGACCCCTAAATACTTTGTTTTCTGTGAACCTGTTGTGTTATTATTTTTTCTACCCTAAATACAATGCGGTTATATCTTAATATTGTGACTATCCAAGGATCATTTTAAGACAAATATTTTGTCGTCGTACATTTATGATAAATTTTAAAAATGTGACGTAACATACAACATGTTTGCTAGTCAGACTTAGTACAACGGTATGTCGTACGACCATCATAAGTCATGTCTTAGTCCTAAAATAACCTCGTTAAACTGGCAACTGGAATAGTATTCGAGAACAATTTGAAGATACCAAAGGGGTAATCATAATCTGTAAATCGAAGAAGGACAGACAAAACATTGGCCAAATGAAACAGGACAAACAACGATTTACAAAACTTACACATAGAACTACAGATCGAGTAAGACGAACCACACTAAAAACCAGTGGTGAACTCAGGTACTTGTTGAATGTGATAGAATGTGGCAAGTTCAATCCATTACTTTCGTTCAACATAATACCCATTGATTTACCATTAGGTGTTATTAAATATCAGAATAAAAAGCATGCATTTAATTTAACTCTCCATTTGACCTTCACTATTCCGCAATACAGATTGGGTTGCTGATATAGACTGATCCAACAACCGCATATAGACTGGTGCTACCGGTCAATACACGGTTTTTGGACCGGTCTACATCAGCAATAATAGAAACTTTAGAACGCCTTGTATGATCCTGATTACCAGTACATTAAAAATGTTCATATGTCTGTATTTAAGATTTGATCTAATACTAAGATTTCAGTTTCTGTTAAGGTTCCTTGATTCCTTGAAAAATGTACATCTTGTATGTCTTCAATTCAATAAACACAATAGTTACTGACATATCATATTCACTGTTACCTACCATGTCCCTTGGGCAGTCTGTATATCTTGATATTGCCCTCCATATCAGTAACTATTACATAAATATACAGTGTCAGCTATTTGAGCTACATCCCATACCATACGAGATTCCTTGACCTTAACCTCCTACAACACTATGGTAACGAAGATGATGATAACTGTAAGAAGATGCTATTGTATATATATTAACACAATGGAGCTTGTCGTTGGTAGGATAAGAACAAGGCAGTTTCCGTTTTTTTCCATAATATATTTAATACAGTATAGAGCAGTCCATTGTAATAGATCTAAGATGTCTGCCTTCTTTATAAAATGATAGATACTTCACCACATCGACCTAATGCGATGTCCTTGTCTATTAATGGTATACCATAACATCTATCTGGACATTTTATTATCCAGGCTAATGTCGTGGTGGCTGTGTTTACAACTTTAATATATCTCTCATGTTATCAAAGCTTCATCTTCATTTTCTTTCACTATAATACCCCATGGTATCTCTGACAAAGCAATCGGCGTTAGATTTTGTTGTTTTATGGACAAAAAGCAAGGATGATTAGACCTATGATTATACAATAGCAATCTATCTTCATCTATCTTTCCAATTCCTGTAATACAAACGATACCCTTAGCGTTAATGTGCATTTTGTTCTCAAACTGAAACTTGGAAGAGATTGTATGTATCATTGCTTGTGTTTGTTGAATTTCATGTGGATTAAATTTAATATCAAACGGACTTGTTTTAATTGTTATTGAACAAAGCGACTCAGTCATTGATAGAATATTTGACTCTACTATTACACATCTTGAAGAAGCTTGAGAAGAAATCAGAATTGCCATATTATTTGAGCATGCGATGGATGTTTGTTTTCATCGTGTTTGTCAAACAAAATATTTGCCTTTCTGACCCATGCTTTGTAGCAAAATTAAACTACTTTAAGAAATCTTGTATTTCCTCTACTTGATTGTCCGTATTTGACTTATCTAGTTTTGTAACAGGTTGGACAGAATCTATTTCGTGCATTAGTTCTTATTGAACTTCATTTACACGATTAAATATTTTGGCTTTAAATTTTTCTACGGCACGTTTGCCATCATCCTTACTGGTACCAAAGCTACTTTGCATTTATTCCATTCATCATTTGACCGGGTTGTTGTATTATTGAGGGAGTCCATTTCACTGGCAAACTATTCATACCACAATGAATGCATTACTCCTTTCGCAGCGACATCTATTTATTTGATGGTTTATGCATGCTTGCTATGCATGATTTACAGCAGATGCTGTCATGATCAGAACTGAACAAATCTAGAGTCATATCTTTGTGAAATGTACATTCTATGTTGATTACGAAACATTGATCATCAGTGACGTGAACGTCAACAATATGGTGGGACACATATACTTTCAATTTACCATGATATGTAAGACATTCAGAACAGAGAAATTCATCACACTCGCTACAATATTTCACTGCAAATGACGACTTTAATGTTCTATCACAAGGATCACGCAATTTATTTGAATCCATCACGTTCTGAAATTGAATAATCAAAATATAGATATGATGAATGTGTGATATATAAATAAGTAAATTTTATACGAAATAATAAAGGTTGAGTTTGGTGGTTTACTTGAACGTTCTGTGATTATATCACGTATGCTAGTATACAGTATGATTAAATTTTCCCGCGGTTCAAAGTATAGCGGAACACATTTGCATTAACGGTATGCTTGAAATAATTGTTACGTGATTTTTCAATATCACTTTTATTTCACTTTCTACCCAACGTTCCTACTGTATTTGTCGTACGTCGTGGGGAACGCTTCGCGGACGTTTGCGTTCTTGAGAGGGATATGTTTGGGGTGGCTCGCTTATGGTCAGGGGATGGATATTTCACGGGTTAGATTCGCCGTTGATTGTGATATCCGGTAATTTAACAGGCATAAGATATAGGGATGAAATCCCCCTGCCGGTTGCAGTTACGTTTGTGCAACATAATCACCTAATTTTCCAGCAGGATAACGCCCGGTCCCATGTAGCCAGAGTTTGTCAAGATTTGCTCGCCAATCATAACATTGACCCATTCGATTGGCCTCCGTACAGTCGAGACTTGTACCCAATCGAACATTTGTGAGACGAACTGGACAGGAGTGTAAGGGGACGTCGAAATGCCCTCGCTACTCTCGACCAATTAAGGGCTGTCTTGTTGGAAGAGTGGGATAATATCCCCATGTGAAAGATAAATGCTCTGATGAACTCCATGCACTAGAGAATCAGGGCTGTAACAGATGCGCGAGGGGGAATACAAGATATTGACGAGTTAACCGATTTCACTTTAACATATGGTGGGAGGGGTACTGTTAAATTGGTTTCAATTACTCATGAATTCTTGATCAAAATCTAATGAAATTTTAAAAACTTGTTAATTAAATTTGTGTTTTTATCCTTATATATTAGTATTGAAAAAAACATTCGAATAAATAATATTAAATCACCTAAAATGTTGACCCTGCGTTTCTTTTTCCCTTCAGTATATAATATCTGATGCTTTATTTTTACATGATGCAGACTATATGCGTGTTATTATTGTACGTGTTCGATCTGGACAGGAAAGGAACACCGAGAATATTCATGTATTAATATTATGAACTTAACCTCGTAGTGACAGATTTGAAGGACAAAACATTGATGGTGTTTGTGCTTATTTCAGATTTTATTTTTCTATTAATGATCTAGTTTTACATACACATATACATTTTAAATGAGTGTTATAATTGTACGAGTTCGATGCAGACAGGAGGCGTTTACATTCTGGACTTGGGTTTTTTAGTTATCCTTCCTTACTGTGTGGTTTGATAGACAACATATTGATGAACTTTATTTATAATTTCCGATTTTTTAAAATCAATTGTTATCATCTATTTATACAGACTATTATATTATAATTGCACGGACTTGTTCGATCTGGACAGGAGGAGCATACCCTGTGATTGAACAGACAACATATCGATGAACTTTATGTATATTTTTGTATGGATTTTCATTTTTTTTTATTTATACATGATATATATTATATTTGTATCATCATTGTACACGTTCGATCTGGACAGGAGGAGTGTACCTGTGCGATTCAATCATAAGGATATTATAGGGTCTAACTGTCAGAGTGTAATGAAACAATTCAAACTTCAGATGATCAGTCTTCGTCTCGTACTGTGTTGTACAAACGACAGCATATTGATGAACTGCATATTTTTCAGATTTTTCTATTAGTTTATGTTATTTTTGTTAACTTTTAGTTGGTTACTTTACGACATTTCCTGCTATAATAAAAAACAATGTTTATATAAATGAGTTTAATATATACATTCTATATTGTACTTACTTCACCATCACAAAACAAGTCATTTGTTTTATTATTATTTGTTATATAACGCCATATTTGGCAATATTCCATGCACATCGTGGCGAGACAATATAAGTTTAACACATTGCAATAAAACAAGGGTTTATACAATGTAGTCTAGATATTATATAAGTTAATCCACATGTAATAAGTAATAAAATTAGGAGAAACAATATATATACAATCCCAATATGTGACAAGTTGAAATGTGGCCCCGTAATACACATTTATTTTTTCAGTAATTACAAACATTCAACATGTACATCACATTCTCCTTTCCTCCCCTTAGTTTCCATGTTTGGAAGCGGGTAATGTTTCATATATCAATACAAACATTAAACTGTACCAAGGATCATCGTGTTAAAGTTTCAGAAGCATCAGTAAACTAGAACAAAAGTTATCCATTTCGTAAACTATCGTGTCTACATACGGTTGACAGGAACAGAATAATAAAGCACAAAATGGTTTTGCTTGTACATATCTTTGTTCTACATTAAAAATAGAATGAAGGATCACCCTATTATGACCTATGACATATGCGAAATGTTTCCAATTACTTGGTCTTTATAGTTTGTTATCATATGAAGATGGCATTTTGCCAACATTACATTGAATTCAAGGAAATTGGTCATGCCTCTGTCAGTATCAAATATAATTTCAAGGATTAAAAATATATTTAGGAGATAACTGTATTGTATTTGAAAATTTTACGACATGATTTGGAGATTTGATGGTCTCAAATTGAGTTTACTGCCGCCAATACAGTTATCCCCATTGTAATGTAATCATATTTTGTACATAGATGTGTATTGCTACATTATTGACAAAATGACGTAAGCGGTAATCAGCTAAAATTCTAAGAAAAAAGAATATCGCACGTTATTTCAACCGTGGAATTGATACCGTGAAAAGTACACAATTTTATCGAAAATTAATTCCATGACATTTTGAAATACAATACAGTTATCTTCATTCTAAGGTAATCATGTACACTGCCACATTATTGACAAGATGACGGAAGCGATAATCAGCTAAGATATCTCATGATATTTCAACCGTGGAATTGATATCTTGAATAAAAATTACAGCATTGTCCAATCACAGACCAGGAATATTAAACAATTACATTGTAATTTACAATATGTGGTTTGGCTAATGAGCATTAGTGAACAGACAAAGTTATCCGTCTTCTAAAAAGAGATAATTCATAAATTGTGGGACTCATACTATGAACTTAAGCGTTAGGAGGGGCAAACAAGAAAGAACAATTTAGACACACTGAAAACAATTGGACACAAACAAATAAGATATAATAACACAGGTTACCAAAAAGACAGAACCCATCAAAGAAGGGTTATGAACACCTGTGCTCGCGAAGAGTAACCAGTTACTGTCTTTTAAAACACATTATATGTTTTACTCAAGCTCGGTACAAGATTCATATTTCATAAAATGACAGAGCCGCTCTTCATTTCAAGAGAGAATTTTCATGTATGTTGAAAGTCCTATTGTATTTTCATACCATAATATCTTTGACTAAGGCTCTGAAATAAATGTGTCACTAAAGCAAAGCACAATAAAGATGTCCAAGTAATGGAAGGAAATAACAGTCGTAAAACTTGTCGAATACTGTCGGAAAAAGGAAAGCTGGGAGATATCAAATGGGCAATCAGAAGCCAGAAATCGAAAAAATACAATGGTCAATAGAAAAAGGACCAACGAACGAACAATTATATACAATTACTACACATAAAACGTAAACATCGAGCAACAAAAAACACAATGAAAACTGGTGTTGAACTCAGGTTCTCCGAAATTATAATCAGTTCCTGTTCCACTAGTAGCATACCGATTTCAAATGCTATGTTATCCTTTTCGCACGGCATATAACTAAACAAGAGAGATATCAACGTTAATGCATCAAGCGCGTTCTGGAATTATTATTTTTCAGATAAGATTAAGCCTAGATAGTGAAAAGCAACATAATTCAAAAGTCTTTGCGAGCTAGAAAACACAATGACAT
>MJUT01022200.1:190660-207484 GCA_002080005.1 Gigantidas platifrons
TTGCCAGTTTCTCTGGATTGTCCATCTTTGATTGTCCCTTCGGTATTATCTAACGTTTATATATTATCTTCAAAAATTATGATATTAAATTTGAATTGAATATTTACACTCTATTAATACATTTCTCTGTCGTGACGTCATTGTTCGGGCAGCTGATTATTTTTAAGATTCTAATGTTTGTTTCTGTTATTCTTGCGTATTTGCACTTTAACTTTTTATTATTGTAGCCTTAAAAACGTGTTATTAATAGTTTGGTTCTTGTGGGTATCGAACACCTGCTGGACTTACCAAGTCTACTTTTAGTTTCAAAAGACCCACCTAACTACATGGCTACGGTGATCACACTGTTATACTTCATAATTAATACACATGACTCTTGATAGTAAACTACCAACAAGTTATCTATATGAGTAATTGACATTGTCTTGCAAAGCATGGTACTAATATGTTAATTCTGATATAATTTATGCTTAGAATTGACTAGGACGTGAAATATTGAAATATATTCTCGTATACAAAAACAAGAAACGTACTAACTGTCTGTAATTACAATTCAGACAGATCATAATTGAACATTTGGGACACTTAAGATATCTAAATATAACACAGAACCAACTTGTAGATTCTTAAAAAAAGATTTACCATTGAATATTGTCCAATAATACTAGACTCGTCTGTCGTAAATGGTCTATCGGTCACATCATCGAATTCGTCAATAAAAAGTGGCGGGGTTGTATATCAGTTTTTTCTTTTAAAACTAGGAAATTCTTTAAAAAAAAAAGCATTGTTACTGTAATATTACAGAAGCAAATTGCTGTATAGTGGTGTCAGATTGGTTATAATTGTAAATTACAGTAACTACTATCTTTAATCTATCACAAGTTTCATCTATCCCATGATGTAGAGAGTGCTTTTTTTTTAATCTTTCCAGATTGTTAGTTGGGGGCTGTCGTGACCGTGAACGTATGGTAAGTTGGATTTACAACTATCTATGTAATCAGTTTCTATCACCACTGATGTTGTGAGTTCGAATGTCGATCAGGACGAGGTGTACAACATTATGTGATAAAGTTTGTCAGTGACTTGCGACAGGTCGGTGGTTTTCTCCGGATCCTCCGGTTTCCTCCACCAATAGAATTGACCGCCACGATATAACTGAAATATTGTGGACAGCACCATCAAACAAACAAACAAACAACAAATAGATGGTCAGTTTTACTAAATGGGATGGTTTGGACCCATCAAACTAGTTTTACAGCGTTATTTTTATTGATGCCAAGCCAAATCAAAACAAACGACCGACTTTATTGCATGGCCGAGCAGATGTCACGACACGATATTTGTATGATAGGTGTATCATGTATTTGTATGTTAGGTGTATCATGTATTTGTATGTTAGGTGTATCATGTATTTGTATGTTAAGTGTATCATGTATTTGCATGTTAGGTGTATTATGTATTTGTATGTTAGGTGTATCATGTATTTGTACGTTAGGTGTATCATGTAATTGTACGTTAGGTGCATCATGTATTTGTATGTTAGGTGTATCATGTATTTGTATGCTAGGTGTATTATGTATTTGTAAGTTAGGTGTATCATGTATTTGTATGTTAGGTGTATCATGTATTTGTATGTTAGGTATATCATGTATTTGTATCTTAGGTGTATCATGTATTTGTATGTTAAGTGTATCATGTATTTGTATGTTAGGTGTGGCATGTATTTGTATGTTAGGTGTATCATGTATTTGTATGTTAGGTGTATCATGTATTTGTATGTTAGGTGTATCATGTATTTGTATGTTAGGTGTATCATGTATGTGTATGTTAGGTGTATCATGTATTTGTACGTTAGGTGTATCATGTATTTGTATGTTAGGTGTATCATGTATTTCTACGTTAGGTGTTTCATGTATTTGTATGTTAGGTGTATCATGTATTTGTATGTTAGGTGTATCATGTATTTGTATGTTAGGTGTATCATGTATTTGTATGTTAGGTGAATCATGTATTTGTACATTAGGTGTATCATGTATTTGTATGTTAGGTGCATCATGTATTTGTATGTTAGGTGTATCATGTATTTGTATGCTAGGTGTATCATGTATTTGTACGTTAGGTGTATCATGTATTTGTACGTTAGGTGTATCGTGTATTTGTATGTTAGGTGTATCATGTATTTGTATGCTAGGTGTATCATGTATTTGTACGTTAGGTGTATCGTGTATTTGTACGTTAGGTGTATCATGTATTTGCATGTTAGGTGTATTATGTATTTGTATGTTAGGTCAATCATGTATTTGTATGTTAGGTGTATCATGTATTTGTATGTTATCCATTTTACCCCTTTCTACGATTTTTTTTTTAATTTGATTTTGAAAGTTTTCCTGCAGTGTGCTATTTTTTTAATTTTTTTACTTAATGGTATAGAGTTTTTTTCTTTTCAGGTGATCTAAAAGAGTAGCATCTACATCGCTGATTCATTATTTTTTCTGTAAAATATCGCGTATAAAGAACTGGTATACACTGATTAATTTACAACTTTCATCTAACAAGCAGCGGAATGACGTCGAGGGGGGGGGGTTAGTGTTATAGTGTTTAAAGCCACTTCCAACAATATTTCAGTTATATCGTGGTGGTCAGTTTTATTGGTGGAATTTAATTATGTTGCACCGAGTACACATCGCCATGAACGGGGTTCAAACTCAGAACTTTAGTGGTGATAGGCACTGATTGCACAGGTAGTTGTAAATCTAATTACCATACGATCACGACCACTACGCCCATTCTTTGACGTAGATATCTTGTGGGAAAATACATGCAACGAATGAATATGAATTATATTTTCTACCCGTATCAAGATAATATATTTATATTATTTCATTAGTGCATTAAATTATTATATTATTAAATTAGAGTTATCTCTCTTTTTCAGAAAAAAAAATCAAAACTGCATTCATTTTATAGTCTGTGTATTACTTATTTAAACGAATGTAATTATTAATAAAACTAAGGTTCTCCACCCTCAGGCATAGGTGACCTTAACATATTTTGATTATCCTGTTTAGACCCTTTGATTTTATTGCTCCCAAAACGTTAAATTGTTTGGCTTTCCAATCGTTCGATTTTGAGCGTACCTGATGACGCTTATTCAAGAAAAGCGTTGTGCGTACTAAATTCGATTCGATATGTACGTTTTCAATTGTTTTCCAAAATTATTCCTAAGAGATTGTTTACAGTAGTGTGTCTGTGCATTTACAACAATTAAACAGCCTCAGGCAAATTTACAGCAATTATAAAAATAAATTAGAGTTATCCAGAAAAAATTATCAAGATGCTGAACTGTTTTAATATGAAAACTCATTTGAATAATTTACAGCACCAGAAGTTCAAAGATATCAAATATAATGGATGTAGCAACAAATAATAACTAAAGTTCTTCTCCCTCAGGCATATATGACCGTAGCAGATTTTGACGATACTGTTTATCTCCTTTAAGTTTGTTTTTTACTTTGAACATACCTAATGATGGGTGTTCCAGAAACGCGCGGCATCTTCAAACTTTTCTTATAATAATTCTGTTGGCATATTTACTCAACTTTATATGTTATTAATGTACATCAAAACCAGGATAAGATATCTCCAAGCAAAATTTGAAGATACCAAAGGGTTAATCAGAAGCGACAAATCGAAGAAGAACAGTCGACACAATGGCCAAAAGAAAAAAGGACAAAAGGACAAACAACGATCTGCACAACATTACACAGAAAAGTAATGATCGAGCAAAATGAACCACACTAATAACCGGGGGTGAACTCAGATGCTCCGGAAGAGTAGGCAGTTCTTGCTCCGCATGTGGCACCCGTCCTTATTACTCTTAAACATTTTAATATGAGATGAAAAGGTGATTTCATTATCAAAAATAACACCTACAAATTTAAATTCTCCAACAATTTTTAAGAAGCAAATTTTACAATCTTTACTCCGAGTCTGGATGGAGCTGTCTTGTTGTTGTAAAAGTGCATAGCAACAGTTTGAATTGACTCTAACTTTAAATTCTCTTTCTGATTGAAAAAATATTCAAAGAAAAAAAAAAGAAAAAAATAGATAGCTTACCTTTCAACAACCTATAACATAAATGCATTTTCCATGTTGTGAAATAAAGATTGACACAGTAAAAGCGTTCACAATTACCTTGTCAGACCGAACAAGATGAAATACTACTACTTTGACGGAATCTACAGTGTATATTAGACAAAAAAGTTCATTTGGCTTAAGAAACCATACAAGATTGTAGAAAGAAGGTTTATACAATGATGGTGGTCAACAATTCCATCAATATCAACAAAACTAACAATCACCGCTCACCTTAACCCAGGGAACACAAAAAGGGGTGAACAAACATTTTGGAGTATACATTCCGAAATAGTTTTGAGGAATTGATATCATAGTGGATATCGTCGAAACCACGTTCAGTATTATGTGCTTAATCCAACGATTTCCTCAATTCTTCTAAGTAAAACGGGAAATTGTATTCCTCTAAACTCTTTCATTTAAAATCTAATTTAGTTTTTTCATTTTGGTTTTTACGATTTCAAAATGATGAATGGTAATGTTTAGTTTTCTTTAATGTTTGACATAATATATTATAGATGTCCTGTACAGATATTCTTCTGGCCATTTATTGCATTGTATGGCCTTCATTGATTGACGGCTTCTGATTACCCATTTGGTATCTTCAAACCTTTCGTAAAGTGTGCCAGCATTAAGATACTTGACGGTTGCTTTACTATTTTTGCTTTTAATATTTCAATCATATTCAATTTTCCCTAACGTGTGTTATAAACTATACCAATTTGTATATGGCAATTAATTTTGGAAATATAATTAAGTCAGAAGGTGCGCATATTTTGTTTTAATGTTTTTTAAGCTTTCACAGCCGATATTTGAGATCTGGAGATGTCGAGCAGAATATGTCAGAAGTTGCAATGTATACATAGGAGAATTTACATTGAAACTTTGCACCATGGATGATTATGTGATTAGCCAACGCATACTTTAGTTATCCTATCACGAAGCTATTTGGAGAAAAATATCAAATAAGAAATAAAAGATAAGAAATAAACAGTGCACACCGTATCAGTTTAAGGTGTTGGCAATTGATTCGAACTCCCGTCTAGATGCAGTACCATGGATGATTCCCCCATTATCCAGCGCATGCTTTAACTTTCCTATCACGAAGCTATTTGGTGAAAATTCAATCAGACAAAAATAACTAAAACCAAAACGAACGGGGTGCACCACATCAGTTTAAGGGTTTGAGATGACCAGGCGGAACACGAAGAAAACGTCTTACATCATTAAGTCCACCTTCCTCGACAAGACAAAGTTCACTGTTGGTTTATTTGCTGTACACGTGTCCAACACGGGCGTATAGTGTTTGAGACATGATGTCACCCCCGTATATACTCGGAGTTTGGTCTTGCTTTACTTATTTCGTTTGAAACATGGTCTCACTCTCCATATCTTGTTGTATCCCTGGATTAACTCGTATGTGTGAGAAACATGATCTTACTCTACGATAAATAAGCGTAATGTCTCCGACGTTTGCGTGAAAGAAAAGTAAACGCATTATCGTATGATTTTATTATTTTAATACACACAATGATGAAAACGTAAAAACAGTAACATCAACAGCTAAAGATACATTTACTATGTAGGCACATGTCAACAAAATATATAACATTAAAAATAAATTAAGCATCATATCACATATATAATAAATCATATATATATAATTACGACTCCATACAGGGACATACATGTTACATTTACGCAGATATGCTTCATAGCGGTACAAAGGCTACTTCCTAACATATACCCATAAGAGTAGCGTATATGCTACTCAAGGACAGGTTCTCGCCATAGCGGTATATAGACTACTTCATGGCAGATACCCATAATAGTAGCGTATATGCTACGCCAGGACAGGTTCTCGGCAAAGCGGTATATAGGCTACTTCATGGCAGATACACATAATAGTAGCGCATATGTTATTCCAGGACAGGTTCTTGCCATGGCGGTATATAGGCTACTTCATGGCAGATAACCATAATAGTAGCATATATGCTACTCCATGAGAGGTTCTCGCCATAGCGGTATATAGGATACTTCATGGCCAATGACCATAATAGTAGCGTATGTGCTACTCCAGGACAGGTTCTCGACATAGCGGTATATACCGGTAGGCTACTTCATTGCAGATACCCATAATAGTAGCGTATATGCTACTCCAGGACAGGTTCTCGCCATAGCGGTATATAGGCTACTTCATGGTCGATGCCCATAATAGTAGAGTATATGCTACTCCCAGACAGGTTCTCGCCATAGCGGCATATAGGCTACTTCAGGGCAGAAACCGATAATAGTAGCGTATATCCTACTCTATGAAATGTTCTCTTTATTAAGGAATAAAGGCTACTCCATGACTGATACCCTTACAAGTACCGTATATGCTACTCAATGACAAATTCTCTCAATAGCGGTATAAAGACTACTTCATGGCAGATACCCATAATAGTAGCGTTAATGCTACTCCGGGACAGGTTCTCACCATAGCGGTATATAGGCTACTTCATGGCAGATACCCATAGTAGTAGCGTATATGCTACTGCAGGACAGATTCTCGGAAAAGAGGTGTATAGGCTACTCCATGACCGATATCCGTAATAGTAGCATATGTGCTACTCCAGGACAGCTTCTCCCAATAGCGGTATATAGGCTACTTCATGGCAGATACCCATAATAGTAGCGTATATGCTATTCCATGAGAGGTTCTCGCCATAGCGATATATAGGCTACTTCATGTACGATGACCATAATAGTAGCGTATATGCTACTCCAGGACAGGTTCTCGCTATAGCGATATATAGGCTACTTCATGGCCGATAACCATAATAGTAGAGTATATGCTACTCCAGGACAGTTTCTTGTCATAGCGGTATATAGGATACTTTATGGCAGATACCCATAATAGTAGAGTATATGCTACTCCAGGACAGATTCTCGCCATAGCGGTATATAGGCTACTTCATGGCAGATACCCATAATAGTAGCGTATAAGCTACTCCATGACAGGTTTACTTTATAGAGGTATAAAGGCTACTCCATGACTGATACCCTTACTAGTAGCGTATATGCTACTCCATGACAGGGTCTCTTAATAGAGGTATAAAGGTTACTCCATGACCGATATCCATAATAGTAGCGTATATGCTACTCTAGGACAGGTTCTCGCCATAGCGGTATATATGCTACTTCATGGCAGATACCCATAATAGTAGCGTATATGCTACTCCAGGACAGGTTTTCGCCATAGCGGTATATAGGCTACTTGATGGCGGATACCCATAATAGTAGAATATATGCTACTCTATGACATGTTCTCTTCATAGAGGTATAAAGGCTACTCCATGACTGATACCCTTACTAGTAGCGTATATGCTACACCATGACAGATACCTTTAATAGCGGTAAAAACGTTACTTCATGGCAGATACCCCTAATATGGGCATATATGCTACTCCATGAGAGATACTCTTAATAGTGGTATGTACGATACTACCTAACAGATACCTTTAATACTGCCATTTATGCTACTCAATGATAGGTTCTCTAAGTAGCCGTATAAAGGTTACTTCGTGGCAGATACCCTTAATATGGGCATATATGCTACTATATGAGAGATACCCTTCATAGCGGTATGAAGGCTACTTCATGAAATATACCATTAATAGCGGAATATATGCTACTTATTAAAAAGAACATACATTGTATATGCTAATTCATGACGTGTCCAAATAATAGAGAATCAGACACTACGGCACTACTTCATGACATATACCATTAATATGGAAATAGATGCTAACATCAATAGGGACACAAATGCTTCTTCATGACAAATACTGTTAATAGGGACACCCGTAGCTCCATGACAGATACCAAAAATAGGGGCACGCGATACTCCATGACAAATACCATTAATAGGGCCACGTGTTACTCCATGACAAATACCACTAATAGGAACATATGTTACTCCATGACAGATACCAATAACAGGGACACGTATTACTCCATTACATATACCATAAATAGGGACACAAATGCTTCTTCATGACCAAAACCATTAATAAAGACACGTGTTACCCCATGACTGAACCATAAATAGGGACACACATGCTTTTTCATGACAGATACCATTAATAGGGACACGTATTACTCCATGACAGATACCAATAATAGGGACACCTGTTTCTCCATGACAAAAACCATTAACAGGGAACGTGTTACTTCATGACAAATACCATTAATAGGGACACGTGTTACTCCATGACAGATACCAATAATAGGGACATAGATGCTTCTTCATGACAGCTACCGTTAAAAGGGACGCACATGATACATAATGACAAGTATCATTGATAATGACACACATCCTATCGTTTCAGGGCAGCTAATCTGAAAACATATGCCGTCATTTGATTTGTTGTGTTCTATTTTTAAATCAGCATCGCTACCTTACTCAACACTATGGATGTCATGCATACGCGGTCATCATAGAGATAGTGCAATGGAGTTCCGATTAGTCTAGCCATGCTACATATTGCACGAAGGGCTATGTATATGCACTGTGCAATAACAATCTTACGCTGTTGCAAAGTCATAAGATAAACATTACAGAATACCGAAGGGGCAATAAAAATGGACAATCCAGAGAAGCTGGTAACGTAGGGTACACAGGAAGAAGAAAAACAAAGCAAAAACACAACACAATAATTAAGCATTTTTATCTTTAGGATTATTGTAACATACCAATAAAAGGGAACAGTTCAAGATAACGTAATCCAGATAAATTAAACGTACAGCACCATGTGGAGGGTACAGTTCAAAACATTACAATCCAATTAGATAAACGAAAGCTTCCACGCACTGGGAACGATTCAAAACATCAAAATCCAGATTACTAAGTAGAGGGAACGATTCAAAACATCACAATCCAGATTACTAAGTAGAGGGAACGATTCAAAACATCACAATCCAGACAAGATAATGTTAAACTATTTAGTAGAGGGAACGGTTCATGACATCACAATCTACGTCGAGACGACCGTAAAACACACCATAACCAAGATAAGATACATGGAAACTACAAAGTAAAGAAAACGGTTCCAAAATTCAAATAAGCATAAGTCTTCCTAATATAAAATTTCCTGTAAAATATTATCAAAATTAGCTATGCTACGTAATATACAGGAATAAATTCAACATCCTAGCTGTTTTTTTTAATTAAAGTTTGCATCCAAAGTGCTATGTCCTCCACTGCTCATGTGCGAGGTGATAAAAAGGTCCTTCAAACATTATATATTGTATCAATGTTTCCTACCTTTAATGAAACCAAGCAATTCTACAAGAAAAATAATAAAAATCGTCATTGGGCTCATCTTCTATCGACACGGTTCTTATGTTGACAAGTGTCCGTGAACAAAATCGTATGTAAAACAATATTAATTAACCATTAAGCTTCAATATGACTTTTTCTCCTTTGACCTTCTCATGAGTTGTCCTATTAAAGATGGAGGGACCCCAAAGGCCAAAAATGGCCCCGCCTCGGATTTTTAATGATATTTGCAGTAAATTATCTTCATAATAACCCCTTTCCAAAAATACCCAAACAAATCTCATGCAATTTCACGGAAATAAGTTTTTTTTTGAAAATTTGTTAATATAATAATTAAATTAATAAATTATTTTTATTTTATGTCAAGCATTATTTTTTAATAAAATATGGAGCCAATTTTGCACCTTAAAGCCTCTTCATTGTTGATTTTTTCTTAATTCATTCAAATTCTTAATTGTGTACAGACAATAATCATACGGACAATTCTGAGCATGTCAGATAGAATTAGTGCAATTAATTGTTTACTTTAAAACTTTCTCTCTTTTTGCTGGTGCTCTGGTCTTTATCCGTTTGTCTAACGCAAAATATCGAAAGAAAATCATTCCGAAATTGCCTACTAATTGCCAAATACACGACGATATGTAATGCAAAGCAAACTTTATTGGTTGCCCTCCCTATATAAACCCTATCTTCTCTAACAAACCACGTTGGATCAAAAAAGAAACTTATGAATAGACCGATAGCTCCAGGTAGCTGCCCAATTGTGAACAATAGCATTACCAAAACCACCATCACCGTTGTTGCTGTTGTGCTTCTTTGGGAGCTAGATAATCGCTTGAATTGAAGAGTGTAAACACAAATTGTCATGCAAATAATAACAATTATGAACGTTTGCAATATGATTGATAAAAATTTGCGAAAGACGTCCGATTTCACTAATTTTCTCATAGACTTCTTTAGGTATGGACAAATCAACCGCACACATTGTCATCGTTCTGTTTCCATCAGGAATCAGGACGGCGTTAATATCTGTGATAAAGACATTCCATACGGCTTGTTGAAATATTACCAAAACTGATATGACTCCTATGAATATAGCTGATGTTCTATATCCAAATAGCTTTGGACCTTTAAACGGAAAGACACAGACTGCACATCGTTGTACAGCTATGAATGTTGTGGTAAGCATCGATACGGAGGGGGCAGCGATTACAAACGGCCCAACCATATGATTTCCAAGGCATTTACCATTTGCGAAATCCGTATAAGTAAGAACACGATGAGTGAGATCTAGTGCGATGAACAAGGAATCAGATATGGCGATAGTAGACAGGAGTAACGGGATCGGGGTCTTGCTTTTTCTCATATTCCACACTTTCACAACTAATATGTTAGAAGGTACAATTATGACACAGAGTATTGATGTACATATCACCCAATTTAGTTCTATCTTGAATGTTGGTAATATCACTCCTACAAAAAGAAAATTTCAAATCCATTAACACCATTTTAATTTGAAATTACAGTTGTTAAAATATGTTTTCTTCTACACAAATTAGATTGCTTGATTGATTGATTTTCATATCCGCCTCGGTTGTGTAGCATAGTGGTTAATGTGCTCGACTTCGTTGGTTTTAAACCTCCGGGGGGAGGGGTTAGACCAAATATTATAAAATTAGCATTTACCAATTATCCGCTAAGTACGCAGCATTAAGAAGTAGTGACAAAGACTGATTTTGGCTCGGAATCAGTATAATGTGTCAGAGTGGGGCACGTCGGTCTAGTACACAAGAGATGTCAGTATTATTTCATCAATGGTGGAGCAGGAACTGCCTACACCTTCGGAACACCTTCGGTCACCCCCAGGTTTTTTAGTGGGGTTCTTGTTACTCGAACTTTAGTTTTATATGTATGTTTTGTAGATCGTTGTTTGTCTTTTGTACTTTTTCTTTTGGCCATTGTATTATCTGTTCTGCGATATACGGATTCTGATTATCCATTTGGTATCTTCAAAATCTTCTTCATCAAAACGAAACTTGGGTTTTCGTAATAATATTGCTTGCTCGCTTACTTGGCACCAAACAGCAATTGCGCAAAAACTCGACTATTGGAAAACACCAAAAAGGTGTCGGAAAAGACAGCCTTGGGATTGACATGTTTCTGGGAATGACGTTTTGATTTCCATATGATAAAATATCGTTTGCTTGATTATTGTTTAGCGTCAAGTGAACAGTTTGTCAGCCGTAAGTCATGACGAATAAGTGAGTAAGTATTGTTTAACATCAAGTGAACATTTTGTCAGTCGTAAGTCAAGACGAGTAAGTGAGTGATTATAGTTTAACGTCAAGTGAGTGATTTTTTTTAACGTCAAGTGAACAGTTTGTCAGCCGTAAGTCATGACGAATAAGTGAGTAAGTATTGTTTAACATCAAGTGAACATTTTGTCAGTCGTAAGTCAAGACGAGTAAGAGAGTGATTATAGTTTAACGTCAAGTGAGTGATTTTTTTTAACGTCAAGTGAACAGTTTGTCAGCCGTAGTTTATCGTCAAGTGAGCAGTTTGTCAGCCATACGTCATGGCGAGTAAGGGAGTGATTATTGTTTAACGTCAAGTGAGCAGTTTGTCAGCGTAAGTCATGACGAGTAAGTAAATGATTATTGCTTATCGTCAAGTAAACAGTTTGTCAGCCGTAAGTCATGACGAGTAAGTGAGTGATTATTTTTAACTTCAAGTGAATAGTTTGTCATCCGTAAGTCATGACGAGTAAGTGAGTGATTATTTTTTACTTCAAGTGAACAGTTTGTCAGCCATACTTCATGACGAGTGAGGGAGAGATTATTGTATAACATCAAGTAAACAGTTTGTCAGCCGTATGTCATGACGAGTAAGTGAGTGATTATTTATTACTCCAACTGAACAGTTTGTCATCCGTAAGTCATGACGAATAGGTCAGCGAGTATTGTTTAACGTCAAGTGAGCAGTTTGTCAGCCATACGTCATGACGAGTAAGGGAGAGATTATTGTATAACGTCAAGTAAACGGTTTCTCAGCCGTAAGTCATGACAAATAACTGGGTGAGTATTGTTTGACGTCAAGTGAGCAGTTTGAGAGCCATACGTCATGACGAGTAAGGGAGTGATTATTGTTTAACGTCAAGTGAACAGTTTGTCAGCCGTAAGTCATGACGAGCAAGTGAGTGATTATTGTTTAAAGTCAAGTGAACAGTTTGTCAGCCGTAAGTCATGACGAATACGTGAGCAAGTACTATTTAACGTCAAGTGAACAGGTTGTCAGCCATACGTCATGGCGAGTAAGTGAGTGATTGTTGCTTAACGTCAAGTGAGCAGTTTGTCAGCCGTTAGTCATGAGGAGTAAGGGAGTGATTATTGTTTATAGTCAAGTGAGCAGTCTGTCAGCCGTCAGTCATGACGAGTAAGTGAGTGATTATTGTTTAACGTCAAATGAGCAGTATGTATGTTATATTCATGACGAGCAAGTGAGTGATTATTATTTAATGTCAAGTGAGCAGTTTTTCAGCCGTAAGTCATGACAAATAACTGGGTGAGTATTGTTTGACGTCAAGTGAGCAGTTTGAGAGCCATACGTCATGACGAGTAAGGGAGTGATTATTGTTTAACGTCAAGTGAATAGTTTGTCTGCCGTAAGTCATGACGAATACGTGAGCAAGTATTATTTAACGTAAAGTGAACAGTTTGTCAGCCATTCGTCATGGTGGGTAAGTGATTGGTTGTTGCTTAACGTCAAGTGAGCAGTTTGTCAGTCGTTAGCCATGAGGAGTAAGGGAGTGATTATTGTTTATAGTCAAGTGAGCAGTTTGTCAGCCGTCAGTCATGACGAGTAAGTGAGTGATTATTGTTTAACGTCAAGTGAGTAGTATGTAAGTTATATTCATGACGAGCAAGTGAGTGATTATTGTTTAATGTCAAGTGAGCAGTATGTAAGTTATATTCATGAGGAGTAAGTGATTGGCTATAGCTCAATGTCAAGTGAGCAGTATTTAAATTATATTCATGACGAGTAAGTGAGTGATTATTGTTTAACGTCAAGTGAGCAGTGTGTAAGTTATATTCATGACGAGTAAGTGAGTGATTATTGTTTAAAGTCAAGTGAACAGTATGTAACTTATATTCATGACGAATAAGTGAATGGTTATAGCTTAACGTCAAGTGAGCAGTATGTAAGTTATATTTATAACGAGTAAGTGAGTTGTTATAGCTTAACGTCAAGTGAGCATTATGTATGTTATATCGATGACGTGTAAGTGAATGATTATTATTTAACGTCAAGTGGGCAGTATGTAAGTTATATTCATGACGAGTAACTGAGTGATTATTGTTTAAGGTCAAGTGAGCTGTATGTGTGGATAATACTACATGCAAAGTATGTAAAGACCTCTTTTGTAGATTTCCAAAAAGAGGTAACGCATTGTTACTGTTACAAAAGACTAAAATGCTTTGTCCCTCCTCAACTCTTCATACTTTTCATAGAGGCAGTCAATAGTGGTTGTCTTTGTTGTTCCATTCCTCCCCATTTCTGTATCTATCTTAGAGGCCGCCGTGGTCGTTGTCGTATGGTAGTTGGATTATCCACTACCTGTGCAATTAGTATATATCACCACTAACGTAGTTGGATTTACCATTACATGTGCAATAAGTATCTATCACCACTAACTTTGTGAGTTCGAATTCCGCTGATGGCGAGGTATTCCCGATACAACATTATGTGATAAAGTTTGCTATAGACTTGTGAGAGGTCTGTGATTTTCTCGGGGTACTCCGGTTTCTTCCATCAATAAAACTGACCGTCACGATATAAATGAAATATTGTTGAAAGTGGCGTTACGCATGATAACACACAGACACTGTTTAACGTCAAATGAACACTACATATATATATATTACTGCAAGCTGATGGTACGAATCTCTAGTTAAAGTGCTAGGATATACCTGACATGCATTAGTAATGTGAAACATGAAAAGTGAAAGTTGTCACGTGTCAACTGAATGTAGTTATATTTTCAAGAGTATACAGTCTAAAAATTTGAATTTATGTAGGCAAAAAAATATGCACGTTCACATATTATGCAGTTATTGGTGTCCCATTCATATATTAGATTAGATTAGAGTGAGTGAGTGAGTGAGTGAGTGAGTGAGTGTTTTTATTGCAAACTCAACAATTTGGCTATATCGTGGCGAGAACATGTTAATTTTCAATGAAAAGATAATGAGGTCCACTTTGTACTAGACCAAAACACGTAGTTGGATTTTTATAGTGCTAGCTCACTGAAACACCATTCCACGGATAATCATCTTGTCCCACCTGGACACATTAACCTGATTCCGATCCAACCATATCATGTTAAGCTATATCATATATAGAATAGATTGTACTGGCAATAAAGAAACGACATTGGCTTTCACCTGAAATGTAATATAAGTGAGATTTTTATCTAATGGTAGAGGTACCTAATTGGAAGCTTACCTCCGAGAATCAGCATATATTTATTGACATATAAGAAAAAATCGTATATGCTCGCAGCACTCGAAATTCCTACTTTAACATTTGATTGATCATAAGTTCAGGCAGTTTCTTTCCAATGCGAGCAAGTTTTCATCTAAGACCACACGTTCAAGAAATATCGACTTTTATCCTTAAATCTGTATGTTTCTGCTGACATTCAGTATTTTGCAATATATAATAGGGATTATTTATATCTAACAACGTAGTGATTCAATTTGTAATTTAGGGTAGCTGTATTATCCCGAGGCGAAGCCGAATACCAATATAGTTATCCTCGGACTAATAACTAGGCCAATTCGTGTTGGTAAACATGTGCATAAAATGTGGTATATCCCGAATTTTTGCCAACACTGAGTGACATCGAGTAGAGCTAAGTTTGTTCAATCAGCATGTATTGTTTATACATTACAACTGGACTTGATCAATACTAATTTAGTTAAAACTCATTTAGTTAGTAAACTTTTGCTACATGTTTTGTTTGAAATAAACACACATCCTTTATTTTTCATTTTAGTTGTTACATTTATTTTTTTACAATAAGCAGACATCATATATGTGATTGTTTTTCAATATAACGTTGAAGACGACCGCCGATTCAATTCCTTCAAAAAATTAATGATTTAAATTCAATGCATTCAATTTGTAATTTATACATGGTTTAAATGAACTTTGGTAATAAAAAAAAAATGGCATCTTCAAAGGCACAGCTACAGAATCAGCCCGAATCATCTGTCAAAGCAATATGGAACAGATCACTATTCAAGCTAATAAACAGTTTTAAGATAACAGAGGACGTAAATCGAAGAAAGACAGACAATACAAAAGACAGATAGACAATACAATGGCCAAAAGACAGATAGACAATACAATGGCCAAAAGACAGATAGACAATACAATGGCCAAAAGACAGATAGACAATACAATGGCCAAAAGAAAGACAGACAATACAATGGCCAAAAGAAAGACAGACAATACAATGGCCAAAAGAAAGACAGACAATACAATGGCCGAAAGAAAGAAAAAAGGACACAATGACAATGATCTACAGAACACCACACACACAACTAAAGATTTAACAACACAAACCTCACTAAAAACCGTGGGTGAATCCAAGTGCTCCGGAAGAGTAGGAAGTTCCCCTTCTTTTATATATGCGCCTTATTCTAATGCGACTCATACTAAAAAGTCTACATTCAGCATTTTAAAATAAACCAGGGTTAACTCATTAACACAATTCGCTACGTTAAAATTATACATAATTTAGCTTAATCGATGGCTGGTCGCAATTAAGAGATCAACATTGAAGTCCCAAACAGTGTTCACCACATGAGAAGAAAACTCCCTGGCTAAGAGACCTGTAGCTCAGACATACTATTTTTTATATACTCGGAAAAATAAGGCCAATCTATATTACATCTTCATTATTAAATTCTAAATGATATCGTTGAGATGAGTGTAGGTAATCTGCAAAGAAATTAAAAAATGCAAAATCAGTAAATCAAAGAAGGTCAAGACAAGACAATACAATGACCAAAGAAGGTCAAGACAACACAATACAATGATCAAAGAAACTCAAGACAACACAATACAATGACAAAAGAAGCTTAAGACAAGACAATACAATGACCAAAGAAGGTCAAGACAAGACAATACAATGACCAAAGAAGGTCAAGACAAGACAATACAATGACAAAAGAAGGTCAGGACAAGACAATACAATGACCAAAGAAGGTCAAGACAAGACAATACAATGACCAAAGAAGGTCAAGAGAAGACAATACAATGAACAAAGAAGGTCAAGACAAGACAATACAATGACCAAAGAA
>MJUT01022200.1:207654-232416 GCA_002080005.1 Gigantidas platifrons
TCAAGACAAGACAATACAATGACCAAAGAAGCTCAAAACAAGACAATACAATGACCAAAGAAGGTCAAGACAAGACAATACAATGACCAAAGAAGGTCAAGACAAGACAATACAATGACCAAAGAAGGTCAAGACAAGACAATACAATGACCAAAGAAGGTCAAGACAAGACAATACAATGACCAAATAAGGTCAAGACAAGACAATACAATGACCAAAGAAGCTCAAGACAAGACAATACAATGACCAAAGAAGGTCAAGACAAGACAATACAATGACCAAAGAAGGTCAAGACAAGACAATACAATGACCACAGAAGGTCAAGACAAGACAATACAATGACCACAGAAGGTCAAGACAAGACAATACAATACCAAAGACAAACTATAAAAGAAATAAAAACGTAGATATCTAATTTAGTACGCACGATCTGTTTCTGGAATAACCTTCATCAGGTGCGTTACTGGAATAACCTTCATCAGGTACGTTACTGGAATAACCTTCATCAGGTACGTTACTGGAATAACCTTCATCAGGTGCGCTACTGGAATAACCTTCATCAGGTGCGCTACTGGAATAACCTTCATCGGGTACGTTACTGGAATAACCTTCATCAGGTGCGCTACTGGAATAACCTTCATCAGGTGCGTTACTGGAATAACCTTCATCAGGTGCGTTACTGGAATAACTTTCATCAGGTACGTTACTGGAATAACCTTCATCAGGTGCGTTACTGGAATAATCTTCATCAGGAACGTTACTGGAATAACCTTCATCAGGTACTCTCAAAGTCAAAAGATTTGAAAGACAAATAATTCTTAAGTATTTGGGAGCAAGAAAACCAATGGTATAAACAGATCATGGTCACCTATGCCTGAGTGAGGAGAACCAAAAACATGATATACAAAGCACTAAGCTGACAAAATCCCGAGGTAAACTCATGTGCAATTTATATTAAGACTCCACCACGAAAATAGTGTGTATCATTTCTAAATGATTATTAATAAACCGGTATAAGGATATCGTTTGTTATTTACCTATGTCCTTATCATTTAAATGTTGGTCTTAGTCCAGTCAATCCATGAGAAAAAATAGCCAAACCTCAAATTAATTGCAAAATAATGTATTTCAACTGTAATTAGTTCTTGGCATAAGCATATTCAACATATACAAAATCTAGAAAAATTGAAATAGGGGAAAAGTAAGAATTTTAAGAAATCAAAATATGACAAAATATGAAAAAAGGGAGATAATTCGTGTATAAATTGCATATGCTTCAATCGAATTGTTAACTAGACAAATTCAGATTCAACCGATGGAACAGTAATGGTAAGCTTAAGAATAATAATTAACATCTATTATTTACCGTTTTACGTTATAAATTGTTTAGGGTCATATAAATTCGGAAATTTGAAACAGCCGCAGTTGTTTGTTGACATCCTGATTTGATCTGCTACAAGTACAAACCAATCCACAGAGCATTTTCCATTCTCATCAAATGTCAGTGTTTAATGTGTATGACAAATATAATACAATGAAATAAAAGAAGTCAGAAAATCAATATTGTATGTGGAAAATATATAATAATTAAACAAGAAATCTTCAACACTTTTCGGTGACAAAAATGTATGGAAAACCATTTGGGATAAAAACACATAGAAATAAAGGCTTTTCAACAAAACAGAAGAGCAAACTTGAATACAATTGTGTCATGAAAAAATCGACGAAAAAGCAAACATCTATATACATACAAGAGTAAAAAATGTGAAAAATAACGCATAAAATAAATATCAACAAACAACACTCATAGAAATAGCGATCTTACAACACACAACAGAATATAGTCTATTAAGGATATAAGACATCTAAGGCGAACAGGGACAGCAGTTGGGAATAAAGTGTTATTTAATGAATATACACTATTCAAGTCAAAGATGGAACTATTCCTAGCAGATTCGGAAAATAAACAAAGCGTTATTAACATGCCAAGTTAATTATTATTCAAATAGGGATGTTCAACAATACATACCTCTAGTGATGCAGATGTCTTAATTGTCAAATAAAAATTAACTATAGAACACCGAAGGGACAATCAATAATGGACAATCCACAGACACTGTCATCATAGGGCATACAAGACGAAGAAAAACAAAACAAAAGCACAATACAATATGTGTTGGAAACCACTAGGTGCAAGCAAACACAAATAACGTGTATAAGACACGAGCCCCCTTACAAACACCTGGAGGTGAAGAGGAAACCGAACATCGTTTTATGCAGAAATCGTAACGGATATCACAAAACGAAACTCACAATGTAAAGACACATAATAAGACAACACAAGAAAACTGACAGAAGGAGCAACACGGATCCAACCAAAAACTAGGAGTGAACTCAGGTGCTCACGAGGAGTAAGCAGTACATGCATCTTATAAGACACCCGCCATGTTACTCATATATAGAGTAAAGTCCGGTAAAAGTAGTTGCAATGATAGAAGAACAAAACATGAACGTAAAAATAAAAGATCCATTGTCATTTGAGATATGGATATTTCGTAGCGATCAACCAGATTGTGATCACAACAAGAATTTTTATAGCGATGACTTCAACCTAGGAGCAGCATAGCCTTGTTTAAGTAGTTTCTGAGTCAGCAGCTGAGCTCTGTCCAGAAAAGCATTGTACTTGGCACAAGCTCCAGAATAACGTATAAGTTGAGAAATGTAAACCCCATATGCTGGTGATGCTTGAATATTGCTACTGATGAAGGGGAAGTTGACTATTGGAAAAGTGAAGTAATCGCATTTGTCATAGAGTTTTGTTTTTGAATCTTCCTCATGGTGAAGGTCAAGGTAAGAAGCAGACTTTTGAGTATCAGGAGTATCCTTAACTTCAAGCTCACTTGGATAGGTGCGATGTAAATGATCACCGAATCGAATCAAAACTACAGTTGAAAGTGCTGTCAACAATCCATCAGTTCTTCTTGACGAAGGTACTGATCTGTTAGTACTTTTGCTTTTCCATTTTGAGCTTGATTCAAGCGGTATATATTTCAAATCAATGATGCTCTACAACGATGAAAATATGAGGTACTTGGACTGAACGCATGCCATATACTGCCACTTGTTCATGCTATTTCTGGTTGTGACATGACCTCTCGAATGTTACCACAGCAAACGTGCTTATCTGCAACTACAAGAGTGGGTAGTAACAACATATCATATCAACCCTCTAGAATGGGGGTGGGGAAGTGTGAACGTTAAACTTTTTCCTATAAGAACAAATTTACCCCCTGCACCTGAGAGACTAATTAAAGTAATAATATATAACTGTGAACTTTACTGTGTCACTAAAAATGTAGTGGTAGGAAACATGGTTTAGATTGCACAGTTGTGGAGACTGTAAAGGTGTTAGCTGCTCAAATTCAAATTTGAAAAATATAACAGGCGAAGAAATTACTAATGATATGTAATTATGACTATGTGATCAGAAACATATCAGTATTGTTACATGCTCTTGCGTTTTGACAATCTTATTGATTTTAAATGCTGAATGTGTATTGTAACTTCAGTAGACGTTATGCATTACTGCTGCATCAATACTTTTCATAGGTTACTACTACTATTTCTAATATACTTCTATTAAAAAAACTAAAGTTTTGTTGGCCATTTAAAAAAAAAAACCAAATAGGATAGAATTTTAAACTATCTTGTTAGGTAACATTTAAATTTGTTTTAATATGGACAGTCAATTCAGTATGTTAGGTAATATGTACAAATTAGAAGAACTGAAAATCTTCCATTTTGCACAAGTTATCCATTCCAACAGTAAAAAGATTTTTATTTCAAATATGAAATATTTTATATCTATCATAACTAGGGTATGTTGTCCCCCATTTTTGTCCTCGAGATAAAACACAATAAATCTCTGCATTTTCCTTTCGAATATTTCTTATTTGGAATATAGATCAGCACCCTGTTATTCAAAATAGACTTCTTGTTATTACCTGTATATAAGTAACAACATGAAGTTGGATTATAATTTCTATATTATATATATTTTCTTTTGTGTAAACAAGAAAGAATCGAAAAAATGAAAGAAAAGGGAAATTCTAATAATCCAAATTCCCATTCTGTATACATATTTGTAAACAATCAGTATTATTGGCCCCATATAATTTTATATGTTACTATGTTGTGCTTTGTTTTACTCATTTGTTTGATTAAAAATGACAAATTGCACAAATAACTTTTTTTAATATTACAACATCTATTTATTAATTTCGGCAGGGTACTATTCATTTTTGGATTAAATAGAGAAGGCACAGAAAGAAGACCTGTATTTTATTTGATCAATTTGAAAGATAAAGCTCCTCTCATTAGTTTGATGCATAATTGGTATGACTACACTTTCATTGAATGCTCTGTTTTCCACATTTACAACTGTATATGTTAAAACAAATATGTATGCTGAAATAGTGAGAGGGGTTTAGAAAATCTCATGAAAAAAATATTGATTTTTCTAGACTTTTGATATGGTATTAGGAAGACATTTTGACACAAGAAAATCCAGAGTTAAATTATTTTGCAATTAGTTTGGGGTTTGGCTATTTTTTCCCATAGATTGACTGGAGTATTTGGTGAGAACGGAAAATCCACAGTGCATTGATTTGTACTTGTAGCAGATCAAATCAGGATGTCAACAAACAACAGCGGCTGTTGCTAATTTCCGAATTTATATGACCCTAAACATTTTATAAAGTAAACCTGTAAATAATAGATGTTAATTATTATTCTTAAGCTTACCATTACTGTTCCATCGGTTGAATCTGATTTGTTCTAGTTAAAAATTCAATTGAAGCATGAGAAATTTATACACGAATTATCTCTCTTATTTTCATATTTTTGCATATTTTGTTTTTATAAAATTCTTACTTTTCCCCTATTTAGATTTTTCTAGACTTTTTATATGTTGAATATGTTTATGTTAAGAACTAATTACAGTTGAAATAAATTATTTTGCAATTAGTTTGAGGTAAAGTGAGCAATTTGTCATCCGTAAGTCATGACGAGTATGCAAAGTGATTATTACTTAATGTCAAGTGAGCAGTTTGTCAGCCGTATGTCATGACGGGTACGTGTGTGATAATTGTTAAGCGTCAAGTGTGCAATTTGTCATCCGTTAGTCATGACGAGTAAATTAGTGATTATTGTTTAACGTCAAGTGAGCAGTTTGTCAGCCGTAAGTCATGACGAGTAAGTGAGTGATTAATGTTTGGCGCCAAGTGAGAAGTTTGTCAGCCGTAAGTCATGACGAGTAAGTGAGTGATTATTGTTTATTGTAGATTTCCAAAAAGAGGTAGCGGATTGTTACTGTTACAATAGGCTGAAATGTTTTGTCCCTCCTCAACTCTTCATACTTTTCACAGAGGCAATCAATAGTGGTTGTCTTTGTTGTCCCATTCCTCCACCATTTCTGTATCTATTTTAGGGGTCGCTGTGGTCGTGGTCCTATGGTAGTTTGATTTCCCACTACCTATGCAAGCAGTATCTATCACCACTAACGCAGTTGGGTTTAGAACTACATGTGCAATAAGTATTTATCACCACTAACGATGTGAGTTCGAATTCCGGTCATGGCGAGGTATTCCCGATACATCATTATGTGATAACGTTTGTAATAGACTTGTGACAGGTCAGTGATTTTCTACAGGTACTCCGGTTTCTTCCACCAATAAAACTTAGCGTCACGATATAGCTGAAACATTGTTGAAAGTGGCGTTACATATCATAAAACACAGACACTGTTCAAAGTCAAATGAACAGTGTATATATATATTACTGCAATCTGATTGTATGAATCAGTAGTTAAAGTGCTAGACTATACCTGCTGTGAATTTGAAAAACAAACAATACAACACTGTCACAACGGTTCCAAATTCTGGTCCTTAAATTGTAGGAACAGAGACAAAGTCGATACTCCTTACACAAGTTTCGGGTTTGGTACAGGCACTTCAATAAAAGTGGCAGAGCTTAATTAGTTCATTGGCTCAAATGTAAGAAAAAGATAAAACTTACCTGGAAATGGATTTGGATTTGTGCCGTTCAGGTCGTCTGTCGTGTTGTCTATCGTCGAGTTCATTTTCACTAAGTATTGTATGGCAGAGTTTTTTTGTGTCCAGTCCAACAAAGTCAGTTGTCTAATACTAAGTATTTTGATGGAATAATGAAAAGCTTTAAATACTATTTAACTTGATATATATTTTAATTTATGCAAGCCAATAAGAATTTTAGTAAAATTAATTTGAAAATTTATACCTTGAATTCAAGGTGTCAAATATGTTGCTTTGTCATGCGGAAATTCAATATAATTTCCATCAAATCAGATTTCAAATAAAGATTTGTACAAAATTAGTGATACATTGATTTTCATGATTAATTAAGGGGATTTAAAATCACGTACATTAGACAGAATACACAACTCAAGTATATAAACATTAGAGAAAACCGAAAAAGGCAATCACAAATGGACAATCTAGAGACAATGGTAACATTGGGCACACAGGACGAAGACTTAGAGAAAGAAATAAAAAAACAAAGAAACACACAACACAAAGAAAACTAAAAACATGAGGAACATAAACCCAACCAATAACTCGGGCGTGAGCCCAGTTGCTCGCGAATAATAATTGTTGAATGTCAAATATTACGTTTTTGATAAATATGATGGTACTTGTACATTTTTCAATATCAACCATTTCTGTAAAGATAGCATTACATTTAATATTTTTAACAGTTTTAAAACAGAAGACCCCATGCAATCTAAGAAGCTTAGATTGCCATGTGAAAACCAATATATAATGATTGGTCGAAAATGTTGGTTTGCAACGGGTTGCCAAATATCGTTAGGAGCGTTAGTTTTTTGTGGTGTAGTTTTTGCTTTGCTTGTCGTCGTTCTGTGTCTTGTGTACCCAATGGTACCAGTTTACCTAGATGATCCATTCTTGATTGCCCCTTTAGTTATCTGTGTTATGTTCTGTGTCTTGTGTACACAATGGTACCAGTTTCTCTATATGATCCATTATTGATTGCCCCTTTAGTTATCTGTGTTATGTTCTGTTTCTTGTGTACACAATGGTACCAGTTTCTCTAGATGATCCATTATTGATTGCCCCTTTAGTTATCTGTGTTATGTTCTGTGTCTTGTGTACCCAATGGTACCAGTTTCTCTAGATGATCCATTCTTGATTGCCCCTTTAGTTAGCTGTGTTATGTTCTGTGTCTTGTGTACCCAATGGTACCAGTTTCTGTAGATGATCCATTCTTGATTGCCCCTTTAGTTATCTGTGTTATGTTCTGTGTCTTGTGTACACAATGGTACCAGTTTCTCTAGATGATCCATTATTGATTGCCCCTTTAGTTATCTGTGTTATGTTATGTGTCCTGTGTACCCAATGGTACCAGTTTCTCTAGATGATCCATTCTTGATTGCCCCTTTAGTTAGCTGTGTTATGTTCTGTGTCTTGTGTACACAATGGTACCAGTTTCTCAAGATGATCCATTCTTGATTGCCCCTTTGGTTATCTGTGTTATGTTCTGTGTCTTGTGTACCCAATGGTACCCGTTTCTTTAGATGATCCATTCTTGATTGCCCCTTTAGTTATCTGTGTTATGTTCTGTGTCTTGTGTACACAATGATACCAGTTTCTCTAGATGATCCATTATTGATTGCCCCTTTAGTAATCTGTGTTATGTTCTGTGTCTTGTGTACACAATGGTACCAGTTTCTCTAGATGATCCATTCTTGATTGCCCCTTCGGTTTTCTTTATCGTTTATGTGCGAGCTCTCTTTGACGTGTAGAGTGTGACACCTGGTTAATTAGCTCTCCACATCTTTGCAGTCATGTGACATTCGGATCTTTGAACTTTGAGCGTACCTGATGAAACATTTATTTTGTTTTCTAAAACCGAAAATGCATTAAATTAGACTTATTTAGGCTTAATCATATTTCAGGGGCATGCTTTCTAGTTAGGCATGCTTCTATGAATATCATTGGTTTATAGTAAACACGTGGAAATCGTGGATATGCAATATATGATCAGTAGATATCTTGTATGTTTATTAGACGGTTATTATTAGAGTTATGTCCCTTTTGTAAGCAAAAGATGGCGATAAGAAAACCCTGATTCTTTGATATATTTTTTTGTATTGCTATTATTTTTCTTTACCCATAGGTTAGTCGCAAAATATTGATACTCAACTAGTCCACAATTCATCAATTCAGTTATCAGAATATTGTAGCAATCCTTCATGACTGGGTACTCGGTAAGACATATTGGCTACACAATACGTTAATGCCATTTACGATATATGCGGTGTCAGTAAATTCCACATGGGGTGAGAACGAAGCACTAAATAACTTGTATTATGAAACAAAACAATCATGCCCTTATGAAATGAACAATAATGGAAATAAATCGTTCGTTAAAGTCACATTTTATATTCCCATATAATCCATTAAATCGGACATATTTGGACACGGAAAATATTCGGGGGATATTTTCTTTTTGAGCTTGTATATTATGTCATTCCGAATCCTTTAAGGGAGAAGAAGATCAAGATAAAGTGTTTGCATGAATTAACCGGTTTAACCCTGCCACAACTTCGTGCCTGTCCCAAGCCAAGGTCTGGATTTCCAACGGTAGATGTCGTGGTCATTTTTGTATTAAATGATTATATGTCAGAGGTGGCTGTTAGCTTTTGTTGATATTGGTAGGATCGATGACCTTCATTGTTTAAACATTCTTTCATACAAATGAAACAAAAAACCAAAAAAAATACCACACTGTCTGAACATTTCCTAAACCCAATCGAATTTGAATTTGAATTTTGGTGTTTAACGCCACTTTCAGCAATATTTCAGCTATATCATGGCGACCAGTTTCAGTGGTGAAGGAAGCCGGAGTACACGGAGAGAACCACCGACCTTTGGCAAGCAACTGGTAAACTTTATCACTTGCGGCTGCGAGTCGGGTGCACCCGTTTTTGTAATTTACAAAGCTGGGCGCGAACCCACACCGTATTGGTGATAGGCTTGTATGATCTGTTAGATCCAACGAACTAACTCATTGAGCCATCCGAGCCCCAATCGAAAAATCATACAAAGGGTAAAACTCGATACCACTAACACACAAATAAATGACCTCTCACTTTTCTGGCTTTTGGAAAGCGAGGTTAAACTACGTTTATGAACCCAAGCTTCCCTTCATAGTGAAATAATTTGATCGTTCACATGCTTTTAACGTGTGAGTAAAATACCAACCCTCACATATAACAGGGAGAACAGTAAAATACCAACCCTCACATATAACAGGGAAAACAGTAAAATACCAACCCTCACATATAACAGGGAGAACAGTAAAATACCAGGCCTCACATATAACAGGGAGAACAGTAAAATACCAACCCTCACATATAACAGGGAGAACAGTAAAATACCAACCCTCACATATAACAGGGAGAACAGTAAAATACCAACCCTCACATATAACCAGACAAACAGCGTTTTTATAAAGCACGCTATAATCTTGAACATTTTACTTGATATATTTAATCTTCATGACACAGTTGTTTAATATTAGATCTAGTAAAGAGAGCCGAGGACCTCGAAATAATATTAGATCTAGTAAAGAGAGCCGAGGACCTAAACAATTATTTAAATATTAGATAATGAAACACGTCAACTTTGATCCAACATCTAATTGTCAATATCATCTTCCGTCATCTGTACGAAATTAAGAGAATACATTACAACAAGGTGTTGGTATCTTCAGAAATCTCTTTAGAAAAATAAGAACAGACGATTCCCTAAAACCCGTTGACTTAACGATTAAGCACTCAAAATATGGCGACCATGACGATGTAAGGAGTCTGACTACAAACAGGGCCGTCATGTTCGTGATAGTATGACAGTGGGATTTCCAAACTATCTGTGCAAATCAGTTCCTATCACCACTAATGTTGTCAGTTCGAACCTCACTCAGGCGAGGTGTACTCGATACAACATTATGTGATAAAGTTTGTCAGTGACTTGCGAAAAGTCGGTAGTTTCCTTCATCAATAAAACTGAACGCCACGATATAACTGAACTATTGTTGAAAGCGGTGTTAAAGTTCATTAACCAAACTGAATACAAACTGCAAGCTAACTAGTAATTAAGAAATAATTAGCTAATGGTTAAAAAAAATATCTATGGATATCAGAATGTTAACATCTACAGTATGTGATATCCAAAACCTTCTTTCTAAAAGCATAGGCACATTTTATTATTATTTTTAAATAATTTGTATTAAAACCTGTTATCGAGGTTTCGATTGTTTATGTTGCAAATGCATTTTTTGTTGATTCGTTTCTTAAGTTATTGATATTAAATCCTGTTTTCATTAATTTCAAAAACGAATTTCTATTGTTGCTGTTGTAAATGTATTTTTGTTAATTTATTTTCGAAGTCATTGACATTTTAAAAAATCTGTTTTCATTAATTTCAAAGCGAGTTTCTGTTGTTGCTGATTTAAATGTATTTTTTGTTTATTCGTTTCTTAAGTTATTGATATCAGAACCTGTTTTCATTAATTTTAGTCCGCGTGTCCGTCGTTGCTGATGTTGCCGGTGCAATGTTTTTATAAAACGGAATCTTGACATTGGAAATTAAATGATTAACATGATATAATAGATTATGCAGACATCTATATAGAGGGCTAATTAGTGTTTATAGATTTTAGGAAAGCCGTCGATTCATTAGAATGGGAATTTATGTTTTTCACTTTGACACATTTAGGTTTTAACCGATGGATATCTAAAATGGCTAAAACTACCAGAGGAATCCGACAAAGTTGTTCCGACAAGTTTATCCCTTGTCGGCCCTTCTGTTTGCAGTAGAGATCATCGCACTGAGAATTCGAAATAATAAAAATATAAAAGGGTTTCAAGTTCAGATAGATGAGATAAATCATAAAGTTAAAATTTCTCAATTGGCGGACGTCACAACATTATTTTTGAACTCAAAACCTGCGATATCATTGCCATTAAATGAAATTGAAATGTTGGTTCCTATTTCGGAACTAATTATGAATAAGGATAAAACAGAAGCCTTATGGATAAGGAAAAGTAAGCAAAGACTCAGTATGAGGAATGAAATGGACAGATAAACGAGTTAAAAGTGTAGGGATATATATTAGACATGATAAAGAAGAATGTGAAAAATTAAATTGGGAAAGCAATATAGAAAAAAAAATGAAGCATGTATTACATTTATGCAAACAAAAGAAATTCAACAATCGTAGGGAAAATTTATACGGATTCTGATTCCTCCTTTGGTATCTTTAAACTATTCTTATATTATATATATTGATTCACAAGCTACGGCTCATGAAGCTGGTTGTAACAACATTTGAATAAAATATCGTTGTTAAAAAGATAAACAGTGTTCATCGCATCAGTTTAGGGGTTTGACGTGACCAGGCGATTGATTCGACCCCCGTCTAGATGCTGTAAGAACTAAAGTTGTATGATCCAGACTCATGATCTTTCATCACCACGGAACGAAGTACAAGGAATACGTAACACTTCATCAAGTCCGCATCCGTCGAAAAGACAGAGGGTACTGTGGGCGTGTTTGTCGTACATGGGTTCAATACGGGGCGTATATTGTTAGAGGCATGATGTAGCCCCCGTATATGCTAGGAACTTGGTCCCCCTTTACGTATTTCGTTGAAGCATGGTCTCACCTTCCGTGTTTTGTTGTAAGCATCATCTCACTCAAACATGGATTTACTCTACGTAGTATGTTGTAAACATGGATTTACACTACGTAGTATATTGTAAACCTGGATTTACTCTGCGTATTTGTCATAAACCTGGTCTGACTCCACGATAGATATGTGATAATATCTCCGACATCACGCTTCCGTGAAAGTAAAGTAAACTTCTTCATCGTATGATTTTATTATTTTAATACACACAATGTTAAAAACGTACAAAACAGTAACATAAACATTTAATATGTAGGCACATGTCAACAAAATATATAACATAAACATTTAATATGTAGGCACATGTCAACAAAATATATAACATAAACATTTAATATGTAGGCACATATCAGCAAAATATATAACATAAAACAAAAATTCAAATCATATAACATACATAATATACAATATATTAAAATTGCTGAATTAGATTGCTGTCAAATTATTATATTAAGTATATATGTACCATATACATACGCTTAGACACATGGTGTAATCTTCAAACGTATATAATATTTAGTATTAACCTAGTATCAAAAGTTGGACAGATATATTGTATGGTTATAACCTGCTTAGATGTTTGTATAATATACTTTGTTTCATGTGACTGTATAATGAATTCTTCATTGTCCTATACAATATATTAAAAATTGCTGAGTTAGATTGCTGTCAAATTATAATATTAAGTATATATGTACCATCTACACACGCTTATACACATGTCTTATGTCTATCTCTAGATTGTCCTTACGAGACAAGGTAACACTTCAACTATTGAAGCTACATTTTTTATGGATCGGATGTGGTCAAGTGTTCTAGGGCACTGGACATAAGGCTAAGCGATTGGTGCTGCAGTGTATCAATGGTGTGAGTTCAAATCCCGTCGAAGGAAGAACAAAAATTTTACGGCTCAACAATCTAATTCTAACCACTGTTTGGATTAATTTTCAGACGTATATATATATAAAAAATTAAAAGAAATATATGTTACACCATGACATATAGGCTTAATGGGGATATAAAGGCTACTTCATGACAGATACCCTTAATACTAGCCTATATGCTACTCCATGATTGGTTCTCTATAAAGTCTACTTCATGACAGATACCCGTAATAGTAGTTTATATGCTATCCATTGACAGGTTATCTTAATAGCGGTATAAAGTCTACTTCATAACAGATACCCTTAATAGTAGCGTATGTGCTGCTCCAAAACGTGTTCTCTTAATAGAGGAATAAAGCCTATTCCATGACAGATACCATTAATAGGGACACGTGTTACTCCATGACATACCATTAATAGGGACACATGTTACTCCATGACAAATACCATTAACATTTCCATGCGCTACTCCATGACAAATACCATTCATAGGGACACGTGCTTAGACAATATACGTTCCTTGTCGGCAAGTATAAAGTTTATTTGTACGAGCTTTAGAAACAGGTAGAAATGCGAGGTTTACCGAGCATTTCTCGCCTGTTTTGTAGCGAGTACAAATAAACTTTATATTTGCCGACAAGGAATGTATGTTGTTTTAATACTGCAATTCAAATATTAAGAAATTATCTAAATAAAGCAGAAAAACCGTGTTTTCAAATGATGAAATCTGCAGAGGAAATTATGGCGCCAATCAATCTTGCATTATAACGTCACAAGCAAAATTACATTGTTACGCAACAACAGTGATTTCAGAGACCCAGACTGTTTTGCTTTTATATCTTGTAAGTTGGAGTCAAAGGTACCAGGAGACTTTATACGGTCATTGACCGTAGAAAGCAAAAGTTTATACGACACCCTTTATCAATCCTGTGAAGCTATCAATTGCAGTATAATACTCCATAACAGCTACCTTTAATAGGGACACGTGTTACTCCATGACAAATACGATTAATAGGGACATGTATTACTCCATGACAAATACCATTAATAGGGACACGTGTTACTCCATGACAAATAACATTAACAGGGACATGTGTTACCCCATGACAAATACCAATAATAGGGACACGTTTTGCTCCATGACAAATACCATTAATACGGACGCGTGTTATTCCATGACAAATACCATAAATAGGAACACGTGTTACTTCATAACAAATACCATTAATAGGGATACATGTTACTCCATGACAATTACCATTAATAGGGGCATGTGTTACTCCATTACAAATACCATTAACAGGGACACGTGCTACTCCATGACAAATACCATTAATACTGACACATGTTATTCCATGACAAATACCATTAATACGGACACGTGTTACTCCATGACAAATACCACTAACAAGGACACGTGGTACTCCATGACAAATACCCTTAATAAGGACACGCGTTACTCCATGACATATCCATTATTATGCACATGTGTTACTCCATGACAGATACCAATAATAGGGATATAGACGCTACTTCATGACAGCTACCATTAAAAGGGACACACATGATACATCATGACAAGTATCATTAATAATAACACACGTCTTTTCGCTTTAAGGGAGCTAATCCAAGTTCAGATACCATCATTTGTATTGTTTTGTGTTCTATTTTTGAATCAGAATCGTTACCTTACTCAAGAATATGGATGACATCCATACTCGGTTGCCATAGAGATAGTGCAATGGAGTTCTGATAAGTCTAGTCATGCCACAAATTACTCAAAGAAATATGCATATGAACTGTGGAATAACAATTTTACGTCGTAAAGGACATGGTTTAAGATAAATAATAGAGAATACCGAAGCGGCAAAAACAAATGGACAATCTAGAGAAACTGACAACGTAGAGTACACAAGACGAATAAAAACAAAACAAAAACACAACACAATATGCAACCATTTTTATCTTTAGGATTATTGTAACCTACCAATAAAAGGGAACAGCTCAAGATATCGCAATCCAGATAAACAAACGATATAGCACCATGTAGAGGGAACAGTTCAAAACATGACAATGCAGATTAGACAAACGGAAGCTACCACGTAGAGGGAATGGTTCAAGATATCACAATCCAGACTACTAAGCGGAGGGAACGGTTAATGACATCGCAATCCAGACTACTAAGTGGAGGGAACGGTTAATGACATCACAATCCACGTCCAGACGACCGTAAAAAACATCATAACCAGGAAAAGATACAAGGAAACTACAAAGTAAAGAAAACGGTTCCAAAATCCAAATAAGCATAGGTCTTGATAATAAAAAAATTCCTGTAAAATATTATCAAAATTAGCTATGCTGCATTATTAACAGGAATACATTGTCAACATCCTAGCTGTTTTGTAATTAAAGTTTTCATCTAAAGTGCTATTTCATGTGCGAGATGATAAAAATAGATCATTCAAACATTATATTATGCACCAGTGTTTCCTGCCTTTAATGAAACGAGAAGAATAATAAAATTCGTCATTGGGTTCATCTTCAATCGACAAGAACCTGGTGTTGACAAGCAGCTAGAGAAAAATCGCATATACAGCACTATGAATTAACAATTAAGAGATAACTGTATTGTATTTAAGATTTACAGACGTAAATCGTCGGATTTACGGTCACAAATTGAGCTTACCAAGCGACGGGTATTGTTGTAAATATGACATGCATGATTTCACATTTCCAAGATGGTGGATCCTTCCAGCTGAACCCCTTAGTTACGACTTTTAGATTGATAATTTTACATAGAATAGTAACCTATCAAATCCGACGATTCAAACAATTGTATTAGAATTAAGCTTTAATATGACTTTTCCTCCTTTGACCTTCTCATGGGTTGTCCTATTAAAGAGGGAGGGGCTCCGAGGGCCAAAATGGCCCCGCCTCAGATATTAATGATATTTGCAGTAAATTGTCTTTATAACAACCCCTTTCCGAAAATACCCCAAAAATTACACATCCAATTTCAGGAAAAGAATTTATTTTGAAAATTTGTTTATATAACATTAAATTAGTAAATTGTTTTTATTTTATGTCAAGGATTAATTTTCAATAAAATATGGGGGCAGTTTTGCACCTTAAAACCTCTCCCTCTTTATTATTAAACATTTTCTTAATTCATTCAAATTGTGTACAGACAATAATCATACGGACAATTCAGGTAGAATCAGTGCAATTAGTTGTTTACTTTAAAATTTTCTCTCTTTTTGCTGCTGCTCTCGTCTTCATCGGTTTTTTTAGCGCAAAATATCGAAAGGAAATCAGTTCGAAATTGCCTACTAATTGCCAAATACACGCCGATATGCAATGCAAAGCAAATTTTATTGATTGCGCTCCCTATATAAACCCTGTCTTCTCTAATAAACCACGTTGGATCGATAAAGAACATCATGAATAGACCGATTGCTGCAGGTAGTTGCCCAATTGTGAAGAGTAGCATTACTAAAACCACCATCAACGTTGTTGTTGTCGTGCTTCTCTGGGAGCTTGGCAATCGCTTAAAGTGAAGAGTGTAAACACAAATTGTCATGCAAATAATAACAATAATGAACGTTGCAATATGATTGATAAAAATTTGCGAAACACGTCCGATTTCACCAATGCTCTCATAAATTTCTTTTGGTATGGACAAATCAACCGCACAAAATGTTATAGTTCTGTTTTCATAAGGAATCAGGACGGTGTTAATATCTGTAATAAATACATTCCATACGGCTTGTTGAAATATAACCAATACTGATATGACTACTATGAATATAGCTGATGTTCTATATCCAAATACCTTTGGGCCCTTAAACGGAAAGACACAGACTGCGCATCGTTGTACAGCTATGAATGTTGTGGTAAGCATCGATACGGAGTGAGCAGCGATTACAAACGGCCCAATCATATGATTTCCAAGGCATTTACCATTTGCGAAATCCGTATAAGTAAAAACACGGTGAGTGAGATCTAGTACGATGAACAAGGAATCAGATATGGCGATCGTAGACAGAAGTAAGGGGATGGGGGTCTTGCTTTTTCTCATATTCCACACTTTGACAACTAATATGTTAGATGGTACAATTATAGCACAGAGTATTGATGTACATATCAACCAATTTAGTTCCATCTGGAATGCTGGTACTATCACTCCTACAAAAAGATAATTTAAAATCCATTAACACCATTTTAATTTGAATTTGCAGTTGTTAAAATATGTTTTCTTCTACACCAATGTGCGAAAATTAGATTGATTGATTTCCATATCCGCCTCGGTTTTGTAGTGTAGTAGTTAATGTGCTCGACTTTATTATATTAGAAATCGTTGGTTTTAAAACCACGAGGGGAGGGGTCACACCAAATATTATAAAATTGACATTTGCCGATTCTACGCAAAGTACGCATCATTAAGAAGTAGTAAAAAATACTGCTTTGGCTCGGAATCAGTATAATGTGTCAGAGTGGGGCATGTCGGTCTAGTACAAACGAGATATCAGTATTAATTCATCACCAGTGGAACAGAACCTGCTTACCCTTTCGGATCACCTGGATAACCCCCCAGTTTTTAGTGGTTTTCGTGTTACTCGATCTTTAGCTTTATATGTACTTGTATATTATTGTTTTTCATTTTATACTTTTTCTTTTGGCCATTGTATTATCTGTTCTATTGTGATGTCTGTTCTTCTTCGATATACGGATTCTGATTACTCCTTTGGTATCTTCAAACTCTTCTTCATCAAAACGAAAATTGGGTTTTCGTAATAATATTGCTTGCTCGCTTACTTGGCACCAACAAGCAATTACACAAATACTCGACTATTGGAAAACACTAACAAAATATCGGAAAAGACAGCACTGGGATTGACATGTTTCTGGGAATAATGTCTGATTTTCATGATAAAATATCGTTTGTTTGATTATTAATTAACGTCAGGTGAGCAGTGTGTCAGTTGTAAGTCATGACGAGTAAGTGAGTGATTATTGTGTAACGTCAGGTGAGCAGTTTGTCAGCCGTGAGTCATGACGAGTAAGTGATTGAGTATTGTTTGACGTCAAGTGAACAGTTTTTCAGCCGTGAGTCATGACGAATAAGTGAGGGATTATTGTTTAACGTCAAGTGAGCAGTACGTACGTTATATTCATGACCAGTAAGTGAGTGATTATTGTTTAAAGTCAAGTGAGCAGTTTGTTAGCCGTAGGTCATGACGAGTAAGTGAGTGATTACTGTTTAACATAAAGTGAGCAGTATGTAATTTATATTCATGACGAGCAAGTGAGTGATTATTGTTTAGCTTCAAGTGAACAGTATGTAAGGTATATTCATGACGAGTAGGCGAGTGGTTATTGTTTAACTTCAAGTGAGCTGTATGTTTGGATAATACCACATTCAAAGCGTGTAAATATCCCTTTTGTAGATTTCCAAAATGAGGTAGCGCATTGTTACTGTTACAAAAGGCTGAAATGTTTTGTCCCTCCTCAGCTCTTCATACTTTTCACAGAGGCAGTCAATAGTGGTTGTCTTTGTTGTCTCATTCCTCCTCATTTCTGTATCTATTTTAGGGGCCTCCGTGGTCGTGGTCGTATGATAGTTGGATTCCCCACTACCTGTGCAATCAGTATATATCACTACTAACGTTGTGAGTTCGAATTCCGCTCACGGCGAGTGTCAAATGAACAGTTTATATATATTACTGCAAGCTGATGGTACGAATCTGTAGTTAAAGTGCTAGGCTATAGGTGCGTTCACATATCTACCCATGGTACAATTATGTGTATTAACATTGGTACCAATGTCTAAAAATTGTACCAATGGTACCTATTAACTGTGAACGACATTTTTGTAACCAATGGTGGCATTAATACCAATGGGTAACATTGGTTTCCAACAGTTGCCATTGTAAATTGGCTTACCATGGTGGTACTGTAATTATGGCCTATCCTCTTATAACGGCGTTGGTAGCATAGCATAGTCTAATACAAACACTTTTAAACTGCACACGCTATCCATACTAATATGCTACAGATGAAGCATAAGTGATTTTAAGCTAAAGGAACCTAACGCTTAGGACATAACTGCTTTGAAGAAAGTGCAAAGGCCTGTGGTACGAGAGCTGGGAGTCTTTCTGTGAGATAATACACCGACCATTTGATATTCGGGTGGGGTGTGTGTGAGTGGGGGAGGGGGGGTGGATAGAATAAAATAATTACTCTGACTTAGACCCCCATACGGATGTGCACAGTTTGGCCAGAGAGGTTAATGCACGTTAAGGTCTCTGGTTTGACCTTGCAAAATATATATACGTCCCCATATCAAACTCGAAAGAGCGTAACGAAGCGGACATAGAAATGACACCCACCCACCTCCCCCCCCCTCTCCCAATTATATGGAAGGTGCCATTTGCAGCAGCCAAGTAAAATTGGCAGATTTGGCGTCAAAGGGGGACTTGGAATCGTATATACCCATTAAACAAATTAAAATCTATGAAATAATATATTCTTACTATCGGTCAGGAATTTCAATCTGTCTCCTCATATTAGGCATTTTTAATTCTTATTACTTCCATTATTACGGCGTTTGAACCCCGCTGAACCAATGGTGGAAAAATCTGTAGTCCTCTAGAGGATTAGAATATCTCGTGCGTTTCCCCGCATTTTACTCGTTTGGCGGCTTTTGAAATAAAGTTCGTGTTAAATAATGGGAGAAAGAAATTCTCCGTCAGTTGCCCATGTCACACATGTGGGTTACGTACGATATTTCTCCACTCTCGAGAGTTAAATTTAAAATTTTAACCACTCGCCTGACGGCTTGTGGTTAAAAATTTTAATTTAACTCTCTTGAGTGGAGAAATATCGTAACCCACGGGCAACTGAAGGAGAATCTATATTTCTAACTTGCAGACTCAATGGAATTATTGTGGAACTCAGTTCGACTATCTTTCCTTCCGCCATTTTGGAAATGTAATTTTCCCGCGTTGGTAAAACATACGGCACTGTGGTTTGCCTGCAAGAATGGCTACCATTAGATTCTATCAATGGTAAACAATGTTACCAATGTCATACCAATGGTAAATAAAATTACCATTGGATAACGATGGAAGGACTGTGAACGCACCATATACCTGCCATGAATTTGTAATGTGAAACATGAAAAGTGAAAGTTGTCACGAATCAACTGAATGTAGTATTATTTTCAAGAGTATACAGTCTAAAAATTTGAGTTTTATGTATGAAAAGAATGAACATTTTCCCTGGTGTCGCGAGCACCAGCCCTGATTTTTTGGTGGGGTATGTTTTGCTCATGTTTTAAGATTTTTGTGTTGCCTGTGTCTCTGTATTGCACATTGTGAAAAAAGGGTGCACTCGACTCGCAGCCGCAAGTGATAAAGTTTACCTGTTCCTTGCTCATGGTCGTTGGTTCTCTCCGGGTACTCCGGCTTCCTCCACCACTAAGACTGGTCGCCATGATATAGCTGAAATATTGCTAAATGTGGCGTTAAAACACCAAAAATCAAATCTATTTACTCAAGGCAAAGCAAATTACGCTGACCTATTGATGTTAGTATTCGACATATTGGCTGTTTTAATGTATACATGGAACTGAGGTTTTTGAAGATGAGAATGATGATATTGTTGAAGCATTGAATATGAAATATTGTAAATTAAAATTAAAAAGGAACACCAAATAAGTGTACCGTAAACTTGGAAGAGCAACCACGCGGGTCAATTAAAGGAATATTATACATTGTGTTTCCGCTATGACTTTAAAATAAAACCCAATCACATATTCTAATCAGCATGAAAAACCATACTCATTGATGTATGCGAAGTGCAAAAATATGCACGTTCACATATTATACAGTTATTGGTGACCCATTCATATATCAGATTATATTAGAGTAAGTGAGTGATTGGTTTTTATTGCAAACTCAGCAATTTTTCGGCTATATCGTGGCGAGAACAAGTTAATTTTCAATGAGATGATGATGAGGTCCCCTTTGTACTAGACCAAAACACTTAGTTGGATTTTTATAGTGCTATCTCACTGAAACACCATTCCACGGATAATCATCTTGTCCCACCCGGACACATTAACCTGATTCCGATCCAACCATATCATGTTAAGCTATATCATATATAGAATAGATTGTACTGGCAAGTGAGATTTTTATCCAATGGTAGAGGTACCTAATTGGAAGCTTACCTCCGAAAATCAGCATATATTTATTGACATATAAGAACAAATCGTATGATCGCAGTTGTCAGCACTCGACATTCCTTTGTTAACTTTTGATTTATCATAAGTTCAGGCGGTTTCTTTCCAATGCGAGCAAGTTTTTATCTAAGACCACATGGTCAGGAAATGTCGGCTTTTATCCTTAAATCTGTATGTTTCTGCTGACATTCAGTATTTTGCAATATATAATAGGGATTATTTATATCTAACAACGTAGTAATTCAATTTGTATTTTAGGAGAGGTGCATTGGCCTGAGGCGAAGCCGAATGCCAATATAGTTATCCTCGGACTAATAACTAGGTCAATTCGTGTTTGAAAAAATGTGCATAAAATGTGGTTTATCCCGAATACTTGCCAACACTGAGTGACATAGAGTAGAGCTAAGTTTGTTCAATCAGCATGTATCCATTACACCTGGACTTGACAAACCTTTGATAAATACTAATTTAGTGAAAACTTATTTAGTTAGTAAACTTTTGCTACATATATTATTTGTAAATAAACACACATCCTTTATTTTTTATTTTTAATTGTAATATTTATTTTTTACAATAAGCAGATATCTTATGTGTAATTGGTTTTCCATATAACGGTGAAGACGACCGCCGATTCAATGCCTTCAAAAATTTAATGATTTAAATTCAATGCGTTCAATTTGTAATTTAAACATGGTTTAAATGAACTTTGGTAAAAAATAAAATGGCATCTTCAAAGCACAACTGCAGAATCAGCCCGAATCATCAGCCAAAGTAATATGGAACAGATCACTATTCAAGCTAATAAAATGTTTTAAGATATTAGAGGACGTACGTCGAAGAAAGATAGACAATACAATGGCCAAAATACAACATGACATAAGGAGAATGATCTACAAAACACTACATGGTACACTAAAGATTAAGCAACACAAACCTCTCTAAAAACCGGGGGTGAACTCAAGTGCTCAGGAGGAGTAGGCAGTTCCCCTTCCACTATATATGTGCCTTATTCTAATGCGATTCATACATAAAAATATACATTCAGCATTGTAAAATTAACGTGGGAATTCTTTTTATTTTTGCTGCTTGTTTAAATCTATTTAAAGTAGGTTGATTTTTTTTTTTTTTTGGAATTTTCATTATCCCATGATTTAATAGAATTTGTGATAAATGAGTGTGTAACGTGGTGAGTGGATTTGTTTAATTTCAATTTGGTTGCGCAAATTAATTTCATTTCTCAAAGGATACGCAGTTCGTGTTCTATTAGTGGCGTTGCATGTGTTTTTCTTGTTAAAAAAAAACTGGGTGACAAGTCATGAATGAGTAAAATGATGACATTGTGATTACGATAAACGGACCATATACCTGGCCAATTTTGACACAGATACTCATGATGGCGACTGTGAAATGCTCGACGTGATGACTTTAAATTAACCATTCGGAACCCGTGTCCCAGCAGTTTCCTAGCTATAAAATATTCTATGAAGTAATACACCAAAATAAACCTTGGTTAACTCATTAACACAATTCGTTACGTTAAATTATAAATAGTGTGGCTTAATCGATGGTTGGTCGCAATTAACAGATCAACATTGACGTTCCTAATAGTGTTCACCACATGCATAGACAGACTATGAAAGGATTTGTATAACTTAGAGACCTATATACCAGACATTATATCTGTATATGCTCGGGAAATAATGTTCAATCTATATTAAATCTCCATGATAAAATTCTAAATTATATCGTTGAGATGCATGAAGATAACCTGGAAACGAATTAAAAAATATCAAAGCGGTAAAGCAAAGAAGGTCAGACAATAAAATGCAATGAACAAAAGATAAACAATGATCGGCAAAACATGGTACAGAAAACTAATGAATGAGCAATGCAAATCCTATAACAATACCGAGCTCATGTGTAATATTTATCAAGACTCCGCCACCAAAATAGTTCCTACCATTTCTAAATGCTTCTAGGTAAACATGTCTTAGAATATCTTTTGTACTTACGGTGTAAATGACTTTTCAGCTATACATTACAGTTGAATTTGGCAAATTGTGTTTCCATATATTCCATTTTATTTTTCACACGTTTAGCATTCCAGTCAAGCAACGTTAAATCACATATCTGGTTTGCAGTTCCAGGGGTTTTTACTACATCATTGTTTTAAAGTTAGGAGTGAACGATATACATGTATATTGTTTTCCAATTTTGAAGGAGTACAATTAGCAGAAAATTGTGGTATGAATCAAAATGATTTTAAAAGGCATTTACTACTAACAGGAAATGATCTGCAATAATATTACCATTCTTAAAGACGTGACATTATTTGACATTGCCAAATACATTATAGTACATTAACATTTCGCGGTAGGTTATAAGGAAAACTTGCATATGAAGAGTTTGAAGATACTAAAGGCGTAATCAAAATCCGTAAATCGAAGAAGAACAATGCAACGGCCAAACGAAAAAGGACAAAAAACAATCTACAAAACATGCATATAAAAGTAATTAATTGTATTATAAAAGAACACTATTTAATGTAATTCTAGAAAATCAAGAAAATAGAATAAAATGACATAGATCTAATATATTGCCCCATATGTTTAGATTTAACGTATATTTGTTTGTTTGTTTTCTTTTTAAAATTTTTAATACACTGAAAATATGGTTGTTAATTGTATACTATATGGGGATAATAATTATATAATGTAGATGTTTAACTGAGTGCACATGACACTTTTCTGGAATAACTTTCACCAGGTAGGTTCAAATTCTTAAGATTTGAAAACAAAACAAATTAAAGATGTCATGAGCAACTGAAGAGACGAACCAAAATTGGGGTTAATGTTATGGTGTTTAACGTCACTTTCAACGATGGTTCAGCTACATCGTGGCGGTCAGATTTATTGGTGGTGGAAACCGAACCAAAATAGGCTAGGTTCACCTATGCCCGTGTTTTAATAATAAATAGTTATCCTGTTTAGGCATTTGGTGTTATTGCTTCCAATGATTTTTAAATTAATTTGGTTTCCACTATTTCGATTGTACCTGTAACTCCAACTACCATACGATCACAGGCTTGCATTTGACAACAGGTGTAAAGTTTGACAATTTATTACACCATAACGACACGGATGATTCAACACTTATACAATAATTAAAGATATGTCATATCAACCCGAGACGCCCATATTACCCCAAGGGCCGAAGGGTTTATATGGCATGTGATATGAAAAATGCCATATCATAGCCTATTTATCATATACTTCAATGCATCTTTCTTAATATTTGTGAGAGCTGATCGTTTTCAGAAACCATAGCTTGATACGGGATATGTCTAATATTAATAGGTTATTATACAGTGTTATGTATAATATGGAAAGATATTGTACGAGTCTTTATTAACCAATGTATCAAAATACGTAGGAAACAGTTAATACAGATCCTTTAAGTGGTATTTATACAGGTCTTTATAAGGAAAAACAGGTTTAATACGGCTTCGAACTGGTCTTTATAGAGCAGTGGACATGCGCACTTAGCAATAAAAACAATGGAAGCATGAAAGAAATATATGTCCGAGACATCAACCCAACCGCCCCTTAATAGTATTGAATTAAATAGGTTGTATTTTTCAAATTGGTGTATGGTTACTGAAAGTATCATGAAATGGGTGTTTTTTTTATATTATTTGGAAACGTTGATTGGCTAAAAGCGGGTCACATGACGTTCTATAAAAAGTGGTATAGCACGGACGTTACTAATTATAGTAACACCCATGCAATATACAAATTTATTTTTAGAAACATCCGTTCTATGCAC
>MJUT01022200.1:235611-247302 GCA_002080005.1 Gigantidas platifrons
AATTTTCACACGGCCCTGACGGGGCATTGCAAACTACACTATACATATTACCCTTCGAAAACAGGGAAATATTTATCGATTTAACAAGCAAGACAGAGAAGCGACACATATAAACAGCTCTTCTTATTAAGTATTTTAGGTGTATATTTTACGTGAACATTAATCTTATATAATATTTGTAGGTAAGTTTACAAACGTCGTTGCAAGGTGGCCAGGTAGCGTTCACGATAGTCACATCATGAGGTGTTCAAAGATTTTAAGCCACCTGGAACAAACCCATAAGTGTGTAGAGGATGGTATCATTCTCGGAGACAGTGGATATGCATGTAAACGTTTCCTGATGACACCATACCCCAGATCTAGTAGGGATTGCCAGGAAACATTCAACCGGGCACACATAAGAACAAGATGTGGTATCGAAAGGTGTTTCGGTTGGTGGAAGAAACGCTTCAATTGTTTGCATGCAGAGATAAGAATGCAACCAGAAAGAGTGTGTAAAATCATAATGGCCTGTGCTGTATTGCACAATATTGCGATTGAGATGAAGGAGCCCATGGATGATGTTGATAGAACTGATGACTTAAATAATGACATAAACATTGCTTTTCAAGGACCAGAGGAAGGACGTGTAGTCAGAGACCATATTGCCAGGATGTTTTTTTCATAATTTTTAAATGCACTAAAGTATACATGTATAGTGAATCTATAATTTTTTATTTCATACAATTTAGATCTGAGAAATGCTGAAGAAGATAAATCGTAAAATAATTACAGTGCATTCAATGCAATGATGGCGTCGTTTTCAGACATTGCCCATTGATTGAGTCGGTTAATTTCTAGCTGTAGCTTGATGCTTTCTAATTTGAGCTCCTTTTCCTCTTATCAGTATCGTCTGTAAAATTCTCCATTTTATTTTTCGAATAAATTGATAAATCGCAAAAAATGCACGCGTAATGTTGAATTGTGGGATATTAAACAAGGTTTAAATATAATTACAAACTTTAATTGACACTTACTTAAAATTAGCCTTAAATATGCTTTGTGCAACCGATTTTAAACAGTTGGTTAACTAATTGATACTTAGTGATTTAAATAACACTTATCTTTTAATTGGTATTTAACTTAAATGACGTTTGTGCAACCCAGTCCTGGTCAATGATTGATTAACCTCGGCCGTTGACCTCGGTTAACCAATCATTGATCAGGTCCGCATAGTCATGAGTAGACCTCATTAAAAGTCAATAAGTGTATAGTATTGATCTTCGTACAGTCGTATTGAGGGCGTTGCCTCGGGTCAATCCAGCTGACCTCGACTCTATTCGACTGTACTTGGACATAATACAGGATTAATATCAAAACACCCATTTAATAATACTATAGTATTGTATTCAAAACCCGTACAGCTGAAATGATCAATACTATAACAACAATTGTATGCTTAGCTTTTAATACAGTCTAAATAGAACAACTACACAACAGTATTTCGTTAGCAAAATGTCTGTATCAATACAGATCTCGTAAGCTCTAAAATGAATTAAAAACAGCAACATAACTGATCAACAATTATTCTAAACAACTCAAACTGTTAAATATCGAACAAGTTCATTTGATTGTAGATTAATGTTAACATTGAATGTTCCACCAATTTTCCTATTTCCAGGCGACAAAAACCAACGAGTTACTTCCCTTACATAATGTACAAAACGAACAAAATACGAACTTATCGGGACCTCCAATACGCCAATACGGAAAAAATACGGCTTCCGGTTGTACAATACGGGAAAAATAATGTCAAATGTCTTGAATGGGTGTTTTTGATTGGATTAAAATTATAGCTGTATAATAAATTTTCATATTTCCCTCACCAGCATGCAATAAATGTATAATATACTTTCTTAAATTTTGTTAATAAAAAAAAACAATATGTGTAACTTTTTTTTGTTCTGTTTGTGGTGTCAATTTTACCTCTGTTTGACTTTCTACGATTTTTCTATTGGATCTTTGGAACTGTTTGTTTTTAATTTTATTCATATAAATTATATATTTTCTTAATGAAAATAACGAAATAAAAATATTGTTTTTTCATTACAAAAATAAGATTGCTCTATCAATCGTACAATCACTGTTTTATTTTATTTTTTTTTTAAATAGAATTAGGAACTATTCCTGCAGTGTGGCATTTTTTTTTCTCTTTCATTCTAGTATTCTGTACCTAGTTTGAAAATGTTGCTGCTATTACATTTTAGTATTTATTGGAATGCACCTGTGCATATTTAGTGTGAATATATATTATTTGGGGAATCAGAGAAGAAAAAAAAACGTTGATCACATTGTTATATTAGATTGATTGCGTGATTGGTGTTTGACACCAAATTTAACAATATTTCAGTTATATCGAGGTGTGTATTGTCATTTTAGCAAATACAATAAGTTTAAACAAAAGAGAAAGGAAAGATAATGGATAGGACTGGAAACTATGTGTTGCCTAGTAACGGACCGCTAACGGCCAATCACAACTATCTATTACTCATTAGGGGGTGCTACAAGTCATTGTGTTTTTGGGAGAAGCGTCATATTCTCCACAAAACGGAGCGCTGATTTTCTCTCCGTCCCAAGGGGATTACTTAATTTGATTCGCCCCGCATAACCGGCTGGAAGAAGTGAATTGCGACGCAAAATGACATATTTTTGGCACACACCGATATCTCCAGCATAACCAGCGAGAAATCTATGTTCTTTTTTATAATTCGGGATTCCGTCCTTCAATATAATCTTGAGATTCTCTAACCTTAATTGCATTTTGGGGAATTAGAATATTACGACGGTTATCATTAATTGGACAGGAAATGCGACGTATTTTGGAACCCCTAGCCCCATTCTTGTTTTCTGTTAGTTCGCGTTGTCTGAGCCTTGTTCTGTTTTTTCTTAACCTTTTGTACTGTTGATTTTTATATTCGGACACTCCTTTTTACTCGAATAGCCTTTCTGACATGGGTATTCGTCTTGTTTATACTGCGAATGAATGGGCTTACATGTAGAAAATTATTCTGCGTGTTAACATATATATCACCTTGGTCCAGGGTTCCAAGTTTGAAAAAAGCAAATATATAATTTGATATCAAGATATAATTTCATTTAAAATAACACTATTTTAGCTTTTTCAATAAAACATAATTTATTTTAATTGTGAAAGTTATAATAATGTTATTTGTAAATAACATTAATCCTCTCAGATATTATATAACTTATGATTATTTTGAATAAAATGAAAAAAAAACAAAAAAAAACTACACCACACTGTCGGAAAAGTTCCAAAATATAGTCGAAATATTGAATGAAAAAAAAAGTGAAAATCGCTATTTGTTACACGTTTCACTACCGGTACCTTTATGGCTTGGTACAGGCACTCCATTGAAAATAGGCGGGGTTAAACTAAATTTATCGACCCAAATGTTAAAGAAAAGAAGATAAAACTTACCATTAAACTCTGGTTTACCATCTGTTTCGCTGGGACCAGTCGTATTGTCTACGGTACCAGTCGTGTTGTCTACGGTACCAGTCGTGTTGTCTACGGTCGAATTCATTTTACTATGTATTGCTTCACCGCGTTTGTTTTGTTTTGTTTTTTTTTTTCGTTCAACAAAGTCGGTTGCTGAATACCAAAATATATAGCCGCAATAATTTGTTGTGTCTTTGAGAAGCTTTTTATGTACTGTCTGACTTGATATTTTTTTAATTTATGACAACCAATACGAATCTTAGTAAAATTAATATGAAAATTTATACCTTCAAGGGGTCGAATAGTTTTACATTAACAGTGGGATAATAAATGGCATTTTCATTAAATCAGCTTTCAAAGAAAGGTGTAGATAAAATCCATGTTATGGCTAATGACGGACAAAATTACTAAAACGAGATATAAAACACAACTAAAAAGGACAAACAACGATCTAATTGTTAAATATCAAATATTGTGTTTTTGAAAATTATCACAATGATAGTATACTATTTCCATACGAAACATTTTTTTAAAGATGACATTAAATTTAATATTTGCAATAGTTATCACATAATGCCTCCACGGGTGGACACGTGTGGGCAAGACCTTATGTCCCCCCTTTTATTTTTTTTATTTTTATTTTTATTTTTTTAACATCGATTTTTTTCATATACACAACATTTTGCAACTTTCTATGTATCACTGTATGCCATATACACAATAAATACATTGAAACAGTAGTTTCTATCCATGCCGGGTTTCTGACATAATATAAGATAGAAGGTAAGTCACTTCGATTTGTTTACATTGGGGTACCTGTTGGCGATTCATCTTAAATTTAGTAAATAAAAAAGTCCTACCTGTCTGGAAATTGGCTTTTTCCGTCTCTATATATTTTTCTCCCTGAAAACACACATCAATATTTATCTACAGCAGCTAACAACTCTCCTTGGAACACTTTTCCATCTCGATTTGCGATTTTCAGACGACATTTAGAGTTAGAGCTACGGAAGTGACGATATTAGCGCCATTTGTGTGGTCATTTGATACGATTAAACGCGAGAGATCCGGATAAATCAAATCTGGCGCCAAAATATTCCCGAACTTTTTACCCGGAACTCTCGCGTTTTACCGTATCAAATGACCACACAGATGGCGCTAATATCGTCACTTCGTAGCTTTAAATTTAGGGGGTTGCTGTAAAACAAGAAAGCGACTAAATCAAGGGTTCCTATTTGTTAAGTTGATGTCATCACTTTGAAAGTTTTAAGGTCGCCATCATTACTTGATTGACCATTATGGAGTATCTGTGTAACAAATGACCACTTGTCGTAAGCACTTAAAGTCCTTTCCTCATTCATGACTTAATACCGGGTTTGTAACTAGACTAACACGACGGGTGGATTGCGTCCCCTTGAAATGTAGTGTGTGTGTTTTTTTGGGCTCCAGAAAAAATTGTATTATTGTGATTTATTGCTTCTTTTCTGGAATTAATATTCAAGATATTCACTTATTGGATGGTGTGCAATGAAAAGGAAATATTATAAACAGTAAGTTTTCTTTGTAAATATTCTTTACACCTTTTTGTGACATCTTGAATTCTACTCACTAAAATGGCAACAGTAAAACGACTTTTATCTGTCCATTTCAATACCAGATTTTTCAAAGAGGTTTCCAATGAAGAAATTTTAAAAGAAGTATTAAAAAAGTTTGAATTAGAAAGTGTAGGATCTGTACAAATGACCGAGATAGATTGTGATATCTCCCTCAAAGACTTGAAGGCATAAGAAACGTTAATTACAGAGGGTATCTCTTTAGGAGACAGAACTATGCAATTTCTAGATGTTGAAAAAAACCATTACAAATGTTACTATTAAAGATGCTCCTTATGAATAAGACAATGGCTATATTGCAACACAAATGTTAAAATATGGTGAAGTTATTCCTGGATATGTACGTAGAGGTTATTCAAGATACACATATTGAAAATGGTTCGATATACCTCAAAATATTGAACTACGTCCCTACTTTGCCCAACAGAACCAAATTTGTCCGCTTTTAAGAGCATGTATTTGCAGATAATAATAGAACTGAATGCATCCATTGTGGTAAAAAAAACACCCGTCATACTCGTGCCGACAAAACCCCTCTTTCAAAAATGGTGTTTTACTGTATTGATACAGGGCACATAGCTAGGGATTCTCCGTACGATTCAATCTGCTCTTATTGTAAAGAAGATGGCCATAAGAAACATGATTGTGAATTGTACGAAGTAGAACAAGCCAGACGCGTCTATGGAAACTATGCACCTGATATAATTGAGGGTCAACTTTTCCAGGAGCAAAACGCATCAGAAGAGACCGATAAAACAACAACAACAACAACAACAACAACAACACGGGAAGTAGGAACAGAAAACGAATCGGAAAGTACGAACAGATGCGTTCGCCATATTTTGGTATTTTCGGTGAAAACCTGATAAATGCATCAGTAACTGGTGGCTCATTTAGTGAAGGAGGCTATTGATATTGCACTAAATAAAATAGGTGAAATTGACATCAATGTACAAATAAACAAAGTGGTTATAAGCTTGTCCCAAACGATGTAGGTAGACACAAGCTACATAGCGATCAAGTCAATGATAGTAATTGGAATTGTGGTTCAAACGAATCTAGAGGTGTAGCAAATTTGCTCAGAAAAGATGCTTCCAATGAAGTTAAATTTACATTTTTCTGATAATATTGGTCGAGTTTTGAAGTGCAAAATAAAAACAGAATCGGCACTTTTCAGATTTCCAATATTTATGCCTCGAATATACCGACCGACCGAAAACAATTATTTGACTCGCTGCTGGACTCTATTGGAAACCACAATGATGATAATTTACAACATTCTTAAATCATTTTAGGGGATTTTAATTGTGTGCTGGACAAAAAACTAGATAGATGCCCTCCACATCGTACTGAAGATACTGGGTTAAATAAATTTATATTACTCATGCACCGACATGATTTATTTGATATATGGAGAAATAATAACCCAAAAAATAAGCGATTCAGCTTTAATAAGGGAAGTGCTAAATCCCATATAGATTATATGTTATGCTTCAACAACCTTAGCAGTAAATTACTCGACTAAATAATAAAGCACTTTCCCTTTAGCGACCATGATATTTGCAGAGTTAAGGTAAAACGGGAAGACATTGAGAGGGTTCCAAGTATTTGGGTCACGAATTTTAATACGATGAAGTCGGAAACGTTTATTTCGGCCTTTAATACTTTTTGGCATACGTGGAAAAATCAAATTAACCGCTTTCAAATTATTCAAGAATGGTGGGAAGTTGTGAAAATTAAGATTAAATTTTTGACAATTGATTTGATTTTATTCTTGGTGTTTAACGCCACTTTCAACAATATTTCAGCTATATCATGGCGACCAGTTTTAGTGGTGGAGGAAGCAGGAATAACCTGAGAGAACCACCGACCATGGGCAAGCAACTGGTAAACTTTATCACTTGCGGCTGCGAGTCCAGTGCACCATTTTTTGTAATTTACAAAGCCGGACACGAACCCACGCCGTATTGGTCATAGGCTTGTATGAGTTGTTAGATCCAGCGACCTAACTCATTGAGCCACCCTTGATAATTGATATAAGTAAACAAATAAATAAGGGTAAAAATAAAAGTAACATTGGAAATTTGGAGAAAAATTAGAACATATTAAATTAAACAACGAGAATAATATTGTTACGAATAATGAAATAGAAGAAATTGAACGAACTATTAATACTTATTATACTAATAGGACCGAAGTTGCCAAAATTCGTTCAAGTATCAAATGGAAAGAGGAAGGGAAAAATCTACCCGTTATTGTTTTGACCTCGAAAGAAAAAGTGGACAATATAAATTGTGGAATAGAATAAAAACATCAGAAGGTCACTGCAAATATGATATTGATTCAATAATAAAAGAACAAGTAAAATTTTACTTATTAGTTATTTACATCAGAGGGATGGGAGGAAACATGTGGGCGTTATCTTACATAACATTTACAAGACAAGTTTTCCACAGAGGAAAAGGGTGAACTCGACTCAGATGTAGATTCTCATGAAATCGTTAAAGACTTGAAAGTATGGAAATCAAATAAATCTCCTGGCGAGGACGGCATTGTATCAACTTATTTGGGAAAGATTAAAGATGAATTTGTAGTACTCGTAGTGAGATCTTCAAAGAAAAGATTGATTGATTGATTGATTGATTGATTGATTGATTGATTGATTGATTGATTGATGATTTATTTTTGGTGTTTAACGCCACTTTCAACAATATTTCAGCTATATCATGGCGACCAGTATCAGTGGTGGAGGAAGCCAGAGTACCCGGAGAGAACCACCGACCATGGGCAAGCAACTGGTAAACTTTATCACTTGCGGCTGCGAGTCGAGTGCACCCTTTTTTGTAATTTACAAAGCCGGGCGCGAACCATTGGTGATAGGCTTGTATGAGTTGCTAGATCCAGCGACCTAACTCATTGAGCCACCCGGGCTCCTTCAAAGAAAAGCAACTGAGTAAGTCTCAGAATAGGGGTGTAATAATCTTGTTATTTGAAAGTGGGGAGAGAGAAAACATTTGTAATTGGAAGCCGTTAACATTACTCAATACGATTATAAGATAATTGCAAAGATTTTAGCCGAAAGGTTAAAAACTGTCTTGCGAAATTTAATTCATTCTGATGAAAAGAGTTTTGTTAAAGGTACATGTATCTGTAAAAGAGATTAACTAAAAATAGAAACGTTAAACTGTGCAAGAGATGTATTGAACAAATCTGGTTCTATTACGCTTTAGAAAATTATCCAAAGAGAGCAAAACAATATTTTGTGTTTCTGCTGTAGAACTTTTTCTGGAAGCTTCACAATGTTAATTCACCAGATATATATTAATTATAGAATGTGTAAATGTGTTGAATAGAAAGGCTTAAAGAGCCGCATTAAAAGCGTACGACCCTAAAAGTTACAAGAAAAAAAGATTAAAAATGACATGTGGAAAACAAACCCAATGGGACACCATACAACATATGTATCTTTTTTAACATTTTATATATAGCTAATCGTATCTCTCTTTTGGCACTCTCAGTGAAGATCACATTGATTGTTTATATGCAACACATTAGACTTTCAAACTTTCAAAGCAAAATTATAATGCCCGTGTCAAAAGAAAGCAAACTGATTGTTTGTCTCACTGATGCTGAAAGATATCGACATGTATATAATTCAAAACAACTTTTAGAAAACCCAAATCAAATGTTTATAAGAATACAAAGTAAAAGTTTAGCCAATTGTTATTGTTCATTCTGCACAGAATTCAGAAACACAAACAATGAAATCCATCTTTCGGAATGAGGGATGACGAAATGAAATTTTGATATTTTTTATATATAGAGCACACATAGCATAGGTGACCTTGGCCGATTTTGGCTCCTCTGTTTAGGCCCTTTTGTTTTATTTCTGCCAAAGATGTTAAAATTGTTTGGCTTTCCAAATCTTTTAAATTTTAGCGTACTTGATGAAGGTTATATTCCATAAATGCGTCGTGCGCACCTAGTCATATATCTTCGGTGCTATTACACTGATAGTATGCTTTCCAAAAAATATATTTCCTCTTTTCACTGATACCACACGTTCCCAAAAACATATTTCCTCTTTTCATTGATAATATGCGTTCCCAAAAACATACTTCCTCTTTTCACTGATAATATGCGTTCACAAAAATATGTTTCCTCTTTTCACTTATAATATGCGTTCCCAAAAAAAACATATTTCCTCTTTTCACTGATATCACGCGTTCCCAAAAACACAATTCCTCTTTTCACTGATTCTATGCGTTCTCCAAAACTAATCATTCGTTTTTTTTTCCTACACTTTTTGGGGTGTTTCCAGTGATCGAGTGTATGAGTGATTGCTGTCTGGTGCCAAGTCAACAAGCAATGTCATGACAAGAACAAGTTACCTTTTGATTAAGTAATCATGATGTCTTTTGTGTACTAGACCAACATGCTGAGTTGGATTTGTATAGTGCTGGACCATGGAAACAACTGTCCACGGGCAAACATGTCACTCCAAGGGGAACATTATCCTGATTCAGAGTAAACAAGTATTTGCTCCTACATCAAATACCAAATTCCATAGTCAGTCATACCTCCCAACCGGTATGAAAACGACGAGTTACTGCACTAACGTCACGCACTCCTCTAACCATTACACGACCGAGGAGGATATAGCAATCGATCAAGCAACCAATTAATCAATCATATTCATCTTACTTTCAAGCCATTGGTATGCAAGAAGAAAATATTTGAACTGCATGTAGTACAACACTTGTAATTAATATATTAATATATTTGGTGTTTTTGTAATTGTAATTAAAATGTCCATATATTTGATATATTTTTGTAATTGTAATTAAAATGTTAATATATTTGATATTTTTTGTAATTGTAATTAAAATGTTAATGAATTTAATACTTTTTTTTTTATTTTTTGCAGGATATTATGCCATACCGTTCACAATAGAACTAAACTGGTTGATATGTACAGCAATTCTCTTTTCCATAATTGTATTTTCTAACGTATTAGTTGTGATAGTATGTGATATGAGAAAAAGCAAGACCCCGATCCCCTTACTACTGCCTGCGATCGCCATATGTGATTCCATATTCATCACACTAGATCTTTATATTCGTATTCCTTTTTATACGGATTTCGCAAATGGTAAATGCCTTGCCGAACATATTGTATGGCCTTTTGAGAACGGTGCCCACTTCATATCTACGCTAATCACAGCATATATAGCTGTACAACGATGCGCAGTCTGTGCCTTCCCGTTTAAAGGTCCAAAGCTATTAGGAAATAAAGCAACAATCATATATATAGTAACCATATCAATATTGGTTATATTGCAGCAGGCCACATGGACTGTTTTTATCAAGGACTTGAAACCAGTCCACCTTCCGGTTCCTCGTACCAACATTACGATGATGTTGTTTCAGGTTAAGTTATTTATAACGGTAGATGCCTATATTCAGATTGGACACATCGCCCGTCTTACTCAAGTATTCATCTGTCACATTGGAACGTTCATGGTTGTTATTTTGTGCATGGCATATTGTATTTACTGTCTTTAGTTTATGAGAATGCCTAGCTCCCAAAATGCCTCAAAATCAACAACGGTGATGGTGGTTTTAGTAATGCTACTGTTCTCATTCGGGTCACTACCAGGAGCTGTTGGTTTTTTCATTGCCAATGTGATTGATCCAATCTGTTTTTTTAAAGGGGATAAAGTTTATATCTGTAGTGCCATCATCAATAAAGTGTCATTTGCATTGCATATCGCCGTGTATTTAGCAATGAGTATGTAATTCCGAAATGATTTCCTTTCCATATTCTGTGCCTCCAAAAAAGATTAAAAAGACGTCACCAGCAGCAGAGAAACAGAAACTATGAAAGTAAACTAGTTATTGTATTGCTGTGAAATCATTATTATTCGTGGTGTTCTAATTTTCGTGGATTTCGTAGTTCACTTAAACCATGAAAATTAAAATCCAACGAAATTCAATTTTCCCATTTATTGTTGCCTGTAATGTTTGAAACCACGAATTCAAGAACCCATGGATCAAAGCATTTTGTAGAAATCACGATAATTGATGCCAACGAATAAAAAGTACTTCATAATACATCTACCTGACATGCTCAGAATTGTCCGTATGTTTATTGTCTGTACACAATTAAGAATTGGACTGAATTAACCAAATCCTCTACAATGATATGGGAGGAACGGAGGAAAAGTCAGATTTAAAGCTTAATTGGTCATTCATATTGTGTACATACGATTTTTTTTTCAGGGACACTTGTCAAGATAAGCATTTTGTCGTTGGAAGTTGAGCGCAGTAACAATTTGTACTATATTTGTTTTCTTATAATTGTTTGTTTCATTACAGGTGCAACTGGTACATGTACAATATATAATGTTTTAAGGATTTTTTTATCCCCTCGCAGAGGTGCGGTGGAGGATAGAGCAGATACATCCATTTTGGATGAAAATTTGATTTAAAAAAACATTTGGAATGTTTCCCGTTGTTTACAACGTAACATGAGTAATTATTGTTAAATTTTGCTAATATTTCACTGGAAGTTTTATA
>MJUT01022200.1:247520-260959 GCA_002080005.1 Gigantidas platifrons
TATATATATATATATATATATGTTGAACAGATTTTTAAAAGATTTCATTGTTTATATATGTACATGTACATAAGAATGCCTAAAATTAATATTTATTTGGAATGCAAAAGCAAAAAAAAAAATTATATACACGAGAGTATTTATAGTGTGCATTTTCATAAATGTCACAATGAAGCGTAGAAATTAACTATGGGACAAACAGACAATGATTTGTACAGAATATATGATCTTGTTCTTTATAGATGATATTGTCATTAATTTACCGAAGTGTATGAAAATTGGGCCATTTCCGCTATGAAGTTATTTTTCTTAGTTTGTAAGTTTATATAAAAAGGGAAACGTTTTACGTGTTCTTGTCAATTTGACGTAGTATAATAGAAAAAATTGTAGCGATGGTCGCCGGGTGTAACTCCATTTGAATTGAAAAGGAGACCCTTTACGTTTCCACTATTCCAGTGCACTTACAGACAATAACAATATATATATGGAGAACCACTTGCAATGGCTTATCCACATTGTTGTATGAAAGGAAGACAATAATTTCAGTGGGGTGAATAAAAAATTTTTTTTCAGAAACATCCCGGTGTACATAATTTCTGTCAAAGTTTTTACTTGCGTAAAAATGTGAATAACTTTCATCAGGTATGCTCGAGGTTAAAACAGATTGGAACGCTAAATAAGTGTTTATGAGTTGGAAAACCAAAGGGCCAAGACCGGTATGTTTAAACACCGCTAAGACCGTCTTTGTGCACTAAGACTCTAAAAACTGCCGCTAAGGACATGCAGGAATTGTGTTTTGTGCGTATTGATCCCTTTACATGAAAAATATATTATTCAAAATAATTATGATTTTTTTTGGAAAAGGATTATGTTCAATGTAAATATGTGCCGACTTTCAATAAAATTTACATTACTTTATTTTATAAGCAATTTAATAGACACGTGTCGGCTATCACCGTTTATTACCTGTTGATTAACAATTTTATCTGTTTGATTTGCAATAAACTCCGAATAAATAAACAATCAGATCGTTTGATCTACCTGATCAAAGCTATTTATTAAACAAACATCAGTAAGACAAATGTACGAAATTATGTTTGAAAAACAATACAGTAAACGTTAATTACTGATACTGTATGTTTTGTTTTGTTTTATTTTTGTACGGAAATAGTTAAATAAACTGTTGTGTTTATTTAGCATTTTTGAGTAATTTTTATGATGGTATGAATTTTTTTTTTTTAAATTCATTTCAAACATACTTTCATGCGAAGACGTTAGCTTTTCGCAAGGTAGTCTCACGTAAAACAACACCAATACCTGTGCATTGACATGAGAAGAGCGGAAAAGCAAAACAAAAACACAAGAATTTCATATAACATTTTCTTAACTACACATTTAACTATAACAGGTTTATAAATAATACAAAGGACAGATAAACTTATTAATTTTCATATACACAGTCACCACACTTGAGTGATTTTCTTGATGCTCTTTATGTATTTGCCAAATTTAGATGTGGTGTAGCACCATTAAAGATAAAAACTGGACGGTATGAATGTCTTTTAATTGAAAATAGAGTTTGTTTTAACAATAATTTTCAAATAAATAATTGTATTGGAAATGAAAAACATGTCCAGCATATGAAGATTGCGTCAGTATTTATTCAATCATGTTTATTTGTATAATAATAATTTTACTCACTTGTCAGATGCCGATCAATTTATATTTTATTATTTATTCACCAATGAGAATATGCGTTATTATTCTGCCAAAATCTGCTATGAGATTTTAATGAGAAAAAAAAACATATTTTATATCGATAATTTTACATATGTACATATTATTGTTTGTTTGTTTGTTTGTTTTTTGTTTGTTTGTTTGTTTGTTTTTTTATATAGATTACAATAGTCTCTCGTAACTCTTATCAGGGTGGGTCTTGTGTATTCTTACTATACTTGGCTTTTATTTGTATTCATATATTGTAAATCAAGAGGTGAGACTTTAATAAAGTATTTGTCTTGTATATTCAGGTGTCACGGTAGAGTTCGTCTGGACTAACGACGCGTGCTAAGGATAACAAACAATATGATTAATAAATGAAAAACTGTTCATAGTATAACTATGAAAGCGTAAAAATAAAGTTTATTTTCTACATTTTTATGCATCGCAGTGTACTTGGTGCTAGTAAAACATAATATCTCCTACATGTCTTTAGCGGCAGTTTTTAGAGTCTTAGTGTACTGAAATGGTCTTCGCGGTATTTAGACGTTCCCGGCCAAGACAGGATAGCAAAGATCGGGATGTCTAATATTGCCTATTCATTGTTTGTCGTTTTCACCCTTTTTTGTTGGTTAATTTTCCTGTTTTTTTTTGTTAATAAAGGTTTGCTTCTGTGCAAAAATGTAGTTCTTATTTAACAGGATAGCAAAAATAGGTTAATGTTATATACACCTTTGTTTAATGGTCGAATTATATTTTAAAAAGTGTATGAACTGATATCATTTACCTGTACAATAATACAGGAAATAATCCCACCGGGGGTTCTGACATTTGTATGGATTTGTGTATAATTAATTGGCATGTATTGTACTCCTCTGTGAGGACCTTGACTTCTCAAACCAATTTACATAATTGTAATAATAAAATATTTATAATCCAGAAAATTTTAATTCACATTTGACAGGACAGAATCGAAGCCAAGTGTTAAAAATTGCAAAAAAAACATTATTATCGGCGTGTCCAACACCTATTTCAAGTGCATGCGACAAAAGTTTTCCCTTGAAAACTGCAAGATAATTCATAATCTATATTTTATAGAGGTGTCGTAGTGTAAATTTTGTCAAAATTATTCAAAATGTTTTCAATGTAAATTCGATTATTTCGGGAACTTTTTATTAATTCAATATGTATATTCTCATTGTCAAATTAGTCATTTGAAGTCAAATGTGTCAAATTAAGGAGATTAAGTTTTCATTACTCAGTTGTGTTCATTTCATATCTATTGTTAGAATTCGCATTTAATCCAATATGTTTCAACATGTCATTTCCTGAGTAACAACAAGTCGTTGTCATGAAAATTTGTATAAATTCAGACACGAAATAGCGTAAAATTCAATTAGGAATCCTGATTGAATAGTTTACGGACATCGTACGTATGTTGTGTATTGTCGTTATTATATTGGACTACCATATGTGAACATTTCATTGTTATACTGGACTTACCGTAATTGTTATAGTGGATTACCATTATATGTGAACATTTTATTGCTATACAGGACTTACCGTAATTGTTACATTTGTTTGTATATTGGACTACCATATGTGAACACTTATAATTATTTGCTTTGCAAATTATCATTTGGATTTATCAATAGAACATTTAGCTGAAACCAGTTTTATTTCTATATCTACCAGCTAGTTTTCCCCACGTGTAAATTCGCTTCATGTCAGAGGTATGAAAAAAATTAAATAAGCTAAGAATGTTTAAAATATTATTATCCTTTCCCATCAGTTCCCTCAAATTGAATATCTTTACCGACACCTGTGTATATTGAACATATAATATGTTGAGATAATTATGCTTACATGACATTGTATATTGCCATTTGTTATGGAAATCATTTTGAAACCGATGCATATATACAGGAGCCAAATTCGCACTGAATGTGTCCGACCAGTAATGTCTAACAAAGTACATTAAGACCAATTAACCAAACACGAAACAGTCCAATGTCACAGAAATGGCGAAAAGATCGTTTCTGTTAGAAACCTGTTAGCATGTAGATATTTGCATCATTGGACTTAACAAATACTCTACGACCCTATGATTAATTATCTAAATCTTGCATGCAAGCAAATGAAATACAAAAAAGAACCTTTAAATTTATTACATGTACATGTACTCAAAGTTTTATATATCTTTATTCCGATAAACCTTTGTAAGTACAATGATTTTTAGATATACAGTTATATAATAAATAAATATATTAAAAAGTATAAATGATGTACAATATTTACAACATGCGGAAGTTATGCATACCTAAGTTAATCAGGAGGATACACAAGTACATGTAAATTTTGAAAAACAAGTCATGATTATTATTTTTTTTTTTTCAAATCGAACTGCAGAAAACACTCCGTTTATATTTACAATGTAATCGGGTGGAAAACCAAACTGTTTATGGATTCTAATTATTTAGACATAACCTTTAAAAACGGAACTTGTAATTCACCAAGCAAAATTGTTAAGCCAAATTATTGTACGGTTGGAATTTGGGGATTCGGTGATAAAATTGTGTTGAAAAAATCATTTAGAATTTGGCTAACTAATTCTTCATTTAAAACAAACTGCGCTTAATTTGACCATTTACGATGTACACAATGTACTCGTTCAATACCCATTTTTATTTAGATATGAAAACTAAAGGATAAAGTTTCCAAGTTGTCGTCAATATCTTATAAACTTGTTTGTATAATTATTTTCACATACATGTAGCAACTATATCCACCCCATGCATTAACTATGAACAGACCATATTAGACCATTGTGGTTTATCAAATATTCGGACCTTTTACGAAATAAACTTAAATATCTATTGCAAATGTGAGTTAACGCCTCGGAGATATTTCCCAAATTCTCAAACAGCAATAAATTACAAACACGTTTTTAAATTGTATTGTACGATGTTGCATTTATTTGACGACCTATGATTGGATAAAATCATTCCTAAAAATAACGATAGAAGGCAGATTAATACGCTTTACTGTCCAGTGGAAAATTCCATTCCTAAAAATAACGATAGAAGCAGACTGCAGCATTGTGTAATCTATTATTGCATAATTTGACCTTGACGCTGTCCGAAATAAAGAAATATTGCAATCGATAACTGAGACGACGTATGCGAAGTGTATTTGACCAGGCTCACTATATATATGTGTGTGTATTTTGATTTAGCATAATTAAACACAACCGCAAGAAAGATCATGATTTATATTTTCTTCTAAAATAACACAGTAAAAAAACTCTTCTTGAGACACAATAAAAAATAAAGAAATTAACGTTTCTAATAAACTACTTAAAAGAATGTACGGCTAACAAATCTCGAGTCAGTCTTCTTTTGTTCGATTTCCTCATCGGTAGTTTAAACAAATCTCCTCTTTTTCTCCATTGTGTTACGTTAGTCCGTTACACACCGATGTAGACGATAGATAAACGTACAGTTACGAAACGATGCAGACGGAAAATTACAGAAGGTCAGTGGGCGGTGCTTAATTTTGTGCTGTGACCATTACGTCTTTAGCCTTAGAACTTCCAAGAAAGTCCGTCGAACATAGTTCGTGGAAAAAAACTTAGTTACTGTTTCAAGCTATAAATCAGCAACATCGTACAAAAATGTTCTAAGCTCCCGTGACCGACTATGATCATTTAGACGGTAAGTAAATAGTTGAAGGGTTCGCGCTAAAGCGCACACCCTTCAACAATTTATTGACCGTCTAAACAATCATAGTCGGTCACTAGGGAGCTTAGACCTTATATTGTAGAAAGTCAATTAGTTAGGTTAATTGCTAAATTACACGGAATAGTAAATGTGATGGAGGGGAATCATTCATTGAAGAACATTTTTGGGAGCTCTAGATAAGCAATTACCAAATTTTTAAAATACATGCATATATATGTTTTAATGTTAGCTTTTACTCCTTTAATTTCAGTACAAACAATAAATAAATTTAAAAACCGTTACAATCTACCCAGACAAAATAGATTGAATGATCGGCGAAATTAATACCTGTACTAAATATTTTCAAAAATGTGTATTTATTTTTATAAACATACGATTTACGCAATTCCATCACTTCAATTCAAATATTTATTTCCATATAAATAATTTGATCTGTAATGAATGCAAACCGACATTTAATACAATTAGACACGATAAAGCACAAATATAAAGTAAATGGGCTATGCATACTATATGAACATGCACTTGAGAAACTCGATACGATAACAGGATTAATTTAGTTTTATTGCAAGTATATTTAATTTAGCAAGCAAACAATATTTCTAAGATTATGATACAAATGCGTTTATTTAACAGTCAGTTGTAAACTACATGCATCACAGTTTTTAAGTTCCGTTGAACGTGTTATATTACTCCCAAAATTAAATAACAAGAACCTTTAACTTCAAATCAAGTAATATTTATTCTTAAAACGATTACACAAAATATACATGTGCTATGTACCAAACCATGAAGTGCCGTCCTGTTTTCCGCGACTTATTTCCGCGATATTCCACCACATGTCGTGGTTTCCCACTATATATTGTGGTCCGCGACGGAAAACACGCTATTCCACGCTGGGGGTTGAAACAACACGCCCACAATATATAGTGGGAAATGTGGGAGTGGAAGGTGAAATCTAATTGTTAGAGGGAAAATTACAAACTAGTTGTAATGATATCAATCATTTGTATTTGTTTACTTCAGCACTTTCACTGATTATCTTTACACATGCATCTAAGAACCGCCTAATGGACTGAGTGACAGATTAAGTGATTAAATATAATTATAATTGTATCTTGGGGAATCCAGGAAACCATGTAGTGGTTGTTGTAATCATGACTTAGAGTAGTTAATAAATTAGTATTAGAATTACATGGATTGTAGTCATCAGTCATTTAAGTAATTGATGAACATTACATGGTGTCAGATGTGAACATCTCGTTGAATGTTTAACCTATTGTTTGCCGAAAGCAGCAAAACAAAAAACATGGAAGTGCATTCAAAGCAACCTCCAGAAATGAACTTTTCCAGTGATGGGAATATGTCAGAAAGATGGAAGAAATGGCGTCAAACTATGGAGTTATATTTGGATGTGGCAATGAGTGAAACCGAAGAAAAGGACAAATGCAAAGCGTTACTTTATGTTATCGGACAGGATGGCCGGGACATATATAATAATTTCATAATTCAGGAAGGAGATAAAAAAACTAAATTGCTCCACTATTCACACAGTTTGAACGATACTGCATCCCGAGAAAAAATGTAACTATGGAACACTACAAATTTAATACAAGATTACAAGGAAAATCGGAGTCAATTGATCAATTCGTTACTGATTTAAGAAATATGACACCGAATTGTGCATTTGGAGCTATAACAGAAGAACTTATACGAGATCGTATTGTATGTGGAACAAACTCCAAGAGAGTAAAGGAGAGATTGCTTCGAGATGACGAACTGACCCTAGCAAAAGCAATTACTGTTTGCAGAGCAGACGAGGAGTCAACAAGACAAATCAAGACATTAAAAGAAGAGGAAACTATTCATGCATTGAAAAGAAAGTCTAGTCATTCAAAACATTCAAAACAACAACAGCCTCCGAGAAGGAAGGAATCTGAAGAAAAAAAAATCAGTTGTGGAAAATGCTGAACACAACATGAAAAACACAATTTAATAGATTAAATCACTTCCAAAAATGTTGCCAATCAAAGAGGAAGGTACAAAGATTGGAGGAAAATGAATCAAATAGTGATTCCGATCAGGATGAATTTTTGTTGGAAGCATCACCGAAAAAAGAAAAACGGAAATCGTCGGAGATGAATGTTTTACAACATACAAAGTCCAAGGTAGGAACATTAAGTTTAAAGTAGATACTGGTGCACAAGTTAACATTTTGCCGTCCACAATTGTTGGCAAACTTCCTCATGTAAAGTTAATGCCAACTAAAACAACGTTAACTAGCTATTCTGGTGATAAATTGAAAGTAAAAGGGAAATGTCAACTGAAATTACAAGATAAAAAGTTTGATTTCTTTGTAACTGACACTGAACAATCATCACTGCTTGGGATGAAAACATCCAAAGATTTGGGACTTATAGAAGTAATCATGACAGTAAAACCAGAACAAAACCCAATTAAAGCGTTTCCCAAAGTATTCTATGGTCTAGGTTGTCTAGAGAAACCATATCACATTGAAATTGACAAAAGTGTCCAACCTGTCGTCAATGCACAGAGAAACATACCAGCAGCGCTAAGGAAAAAATTGAAAGAAACATTGAAAGAAATGGAAGAAAAGCGTGTGATTAAAAAAGTCGATGAACCAACTGACTGGGTAAGCTCACTAGTGGTGGTTAAGAAGCCAAAATCAGACAAATTAAGAGTGTGCTTAAACCCGAGATCCCTTAATGTTGTCATAAAAAGGGAATTTTACCAATTACCGACAATTGAAGACATAACAACGAGAATGTATGGCGCAAAATGGTTCTCAAAAGTAGATGCTAATCAGGGATATTGGCAACTTAAACTGGACGAAGAGAGCCAATTGCTGACAACCTTCAATTCTCTGTTTGGCAGGTATTGCTTTATGCAAATGCCGTTTGGAATCCGAAGCGCAGTAGAAACGGACATTGATGATATTATTATTTGGGGTCAAACAGAAGAACACAATCGTAGGCTTGAAGCTGTTTTACGTAAATGTAAAGAAGTAGTTTTAACGCTCAACCCAGAAAAGTGTCAATTTATAATGACAGAAGTCACCTACATTGGACATGCGTTAAGTAAAGATGGAATCCGTCCGGATCCAGAGAAAATCAAAGTAATCAAAGACATGCCTGCACCAGTGGACAAGAAAGGAGTGCAGAGGTTACTCGGTACTGTGGATTATATTGCCAAATTCGTACCAAACATGTCAGCAATAACAGAGCCAATTAGGAAACTATTGAAAGATGAAACACAGTTTATTTGGACATATGAACAGAAAGCCGCTTTTGAACGTATTAAAGAAATTCCAACCAAAGAACCTGTACTAACGTACTTTGATGTTACAAAACCAGTCACAGTAAGCTGTGATGCGTCAAAATCAGACCTTGGAGCTATGTTATTACAATAGGAGAAACCAATAGTGTTTGCTTCCAGATCAATGAGAGACAGAAACACGATATGCAAACATTGAGAAGGAATTATTAGCTATTCTGTTTGGACTTGAGAGATTTCATCAGTATAAATATGGGAAACATGTTATTGTCGAGTCAGATCATAAACCACTGGAAACTATCGTAAAAAAGCCATTAGCGAATACAACACCCAGACTACTAAGAATGCTACTCAGATTACAGACTTAAGATTTTTCGGTAAACTATTAACCTGGGAAATTGCTGGTCGTACCAGACATGCTATCAAGGGCATACATCAAAGATAACAGAGATAACACGAGTGATGATATTGAATGCTTCATCAACATGGTAGTTAACTCCATGCCGGTATCGGATAAGAAATTGGAAGAAATAAAAGTTGAAACTGAGAAAGATGACAAACTGTCAATAGTGAGACAATTTATCCGAGAAGGAAGGCCAGAAAATAAATAAGACATACCAAATAAAATATATGAATATTGGAACTGTAAATATGAACTTAAGGAAAGTAAACGGGTCGTATTGAAAGGTGAAAAGATAGTTATACCAACTAATCTAAGGAACGAAATGCTGAGAAGACTACACGAAAGTCATCTTGGAATAGAGAAGACCAAGACATTAGCAAGGGATTTCATGTATTGGCCAGAATTAAATGGACAGATTTCTGACATGATTTCAAAATGTGGAATATGTCTAGAGCACAGAAATTCGAAACAAAAGGAGCCAATGATCCCGTCGACATACCCGAACGTCCCTGGCACACAGTCGGAACTGATTTATTTCACTGGAATGGATCTGACTATTTGATCGTTGTGGACTACTACTCAAGATATTTCGAGATTGCCAAGCAAGAATATATCAGTTCAAAAACAGTAATTACACATTTCAAGTCGATATTCGCCCGTCATGGTATCCCATCCATGGTTCGAAGTGATTCTGGTAGTCAGTATGCATCGGCTGAATTTCAAACTTTTGCGAAAACATTGAATTTTGAACATTCTGCATCGAGTCCATATCACCAACAATCCAATGGACTAGCAGAAAAGTATGTTAACATTGCGAAAAAATTACTTGACAAAGCTAAAGTTGATGGAAAAGATCCATAGATCGCTTTATTAGACTACAGAAATACTCCGATAAACGATGTTAGTTCACCAGCGCAATTACTCATGAACAGACGACTTCGGAGAAAATTACCTGCTACACAGAAACAACTTATCCCGAAAGTACCGAACATCCGTCGTACCCGTGAAAAGATGAAAATCAACAAAATGAAACAAAAGAACTATTATGATAGACATGCAAAGGACCAACCACAATTCAGGTTCGTTTTCAGGACAATAGTCGTTGGAAACCAACCGTAATAACTGATCAACATGACCAACCGAGATCTTACACCATTCAAACTCCATATGGGAATACGTACCAAAGGAATGCGAAACATCTTATAAGAACAAATGAAAACTTTGAAAATGTTTCACTAGACGATGAAATGACATTTGAACATTCAAACGGCGATACGAATGTAAATCAGGAAAACCAATCGAACAATTCCGAAAAATTATACACAACCAGAAGTGGCAGAACTGTTAGATCACCGATCAGATACAAAGACTATGCTAGATAGATCAGTTGTGATCTGAGTAGTGCCGAAGGGTCATAATAACACCCTTGCTCAGATATAATGGTAGGAAGGCAGAGCAGTCTACTCTGACCTTACAATAATGTTGGAATCTGTTTAGAAATAATCAGACAATATATTTTTTATTTTCTACGTGATGAAATTTCATCTTAATAATAATGTCTGTTTGAACCAGACACAGTATATCATTTTCAAAATACGCCTGATTATTTTTATCAGATAATAACATTACTGTTAAACGCAAACATGCATAAGCCATAACACGTTTGCTTTGTATATTCTGTAAATAACACGTTTTTATTGCAAGTTGTTTCACCTCACGGATGTTATATCACCTCAACGAATGAACATTTAATTACCTGAACATTTTCTTCGGTTTATTCCCCGAACGCCTACTCGAATAAAACAACACATAATTAAGAAAGGGGATTAGGGCTCCTTCTAAGGGGTGGGATAATTGAATGTCTACCTGTAATTTACCTGTCCACTCAAATAACCATATATGTATTCTCATCTATAGATAGAAAATAAACATGGGATAGTTAATAATTAAATAAATAATGCAACAATATATTGCAGATATATATCTTATTTCAGCAAAGTATGAATTAAAGTGAAATACAAACAACTTTAACATGTTAAGTCATTAAATTTTAACACATTTATAAAAGAAATAGCACTGTACTGGAATGAAACTTGATACTATAAAAGTTTTACACATTACATATATCTAAACATAGAAACACATTTCAAATCATTAAACAATTATAATTATGCAAAAGTCTATATGATAATAACATCTACATAGAAATCAAGCACATAATCATCCTAAGAGTAGAGTAACTGGGAAGCTGAGTCTGCATAAGTAATCAGGTCGATCACAACAGCTTGGTATCTGTCCTTGAGTGTTGCGAGTCGGCGATCAATGTTCAAGTATATCTTGGCCCGTGGTCGAATGGTACCACCAACTGCTATCTGGATCATTGCAATTTCAATACTGTTCTGGATGTCTTTGAAGAGTATCCAACTGGTATGTTGTTCTCTGCAATGTTGACACTATAGCAGATCATTCTGTTATGGTGTATCTCCAGAATACTTTGTCTGGTACCCTGCGGTTAACTTTGTAGATGTACCCATGTAGTGCCAAGTTCTGGCTCCTCTTCCAGTTGGTAAGGAACTTTACATTCAGCTGTGCATTTGCCATGGTTGAACATAAACTGATGATTTTTTTTGTCGTATACTCTTTATATGTACTCATTTCAGCTTACATTGCTTAACTTTTTCTGACAGCTTGGGTCTGTTTAACAATCTATGACATTTTGAGTTGCAGAGCTTACATCGAAAATCCAACAACTCTCAGCTGATTTTGTTTGAATCTGATAATTACTTATCATAATTATGCTTAACATGTTGAATAATTAACTCTTTTTTGCAAATAATTAAATATATTATTCATTTGAAAAGTGAAAAAGATAAAATTGAAAAATATTAGCTTTATTCTATAAATATTCTACTTTTTATTCTACTTTCATAAATATTTTGGGTTTTTTATTGTATATTTTTCTTTCTATTTTTTTTTTTTTGTTGTTGTTTTTGTTGTTGTTTGTTTTGTATGTTTGTTTTCTGTAAATCATGTATACATTTTAAAACTAACCAACAACTTTTTTCATGTTTGAATGTTAAAATTATCAAACATAACATTAATTTTTATAGGCATATATTAACACATTCACCTGTATGTCTACTAATTACTACCCCTTGCAAACATAGAAAAAAAATCAGAAATAAAATAGATAACTTAAAATCTACAAATCCTAAGGAATACTGGAAGATCTTGAACAGTGGTAGAAAACAACATAGCCCGGACATACCCATTAATATATTTTTAGATTATTTTAAAACTTTAAACCTTGGAAATCCGACTGAGGAAGAAACCAATATAGAAAACCAAAATGATATAGAGAGGTTAAATATTGTTTTAAATTCAAGTATTACAGCAGATGAAATTGAAAAATCATTGAAGAAATTAAAAAACAATAAGTCTTCTGGTGAGGATATGATAATTAACGAATATTTGAAACATTCATTTAGTGTTATGTCAAACATTTATGTAAAACTGTTTAATATTATATTTGATAATGGCTGTATACCAGAACTTTGGTTATCAGGAAATATTATACCACTGTATGAAAATAAGGGAGATAAACTAGATCCCAGCAATTTCAGACCTATTACAATTATTAGCTGTTTTGGCAAATTATTTACATCTATCTTGAATACAAGATTAAATAATTTTTCTGAAGACTATTACCTAATCTGTGAAAATCAAGGGGGGTTAGAAAAGGATATTCAACGACAGATAATTTGTTTGTTATTTATATGTTAATTAATATAATGAAAAATAAGAAAAAGAAATTATATTGTGCATTTATTGATTTTGCAAAGGCCTTTGATACTGTCTGGAGAAAAGGTCTTTGGCATAAATTACTTGTAAATGAAATTAATGGTAAAATGTATAAAGTTATTTTTAATATGTATAGTGGTATCAAATCTCGTGTTTTATATAATGGCGAAATGTCAGAATATTTTCCATGCAATATAGGAGTACGACAGGGAGAAAACCTTTCCCCTTTCTTATTCTCATTATATCTAAATGATCTCCAACAGTTTCTTGAAGATAGGAATGTATGTGGTTTGGATTGTATATCTGATGAGATCGAAGGAGAATTTGATATTTATTTAAAACTCTTTGTGTTACTATATGCTGATGATACAGTTTTATTTTCGGACTCTGCATCAGATCTACAACTACAACTAAATAATTTTTGTGACTACTGTAATATCTGGAAGCTTAAAGTTAACTCTAGCAAAACTAAAATTATAATT
>MJUT01022200.1:294400-320254 GCA_002080005.1 Gigantidas platifrons
GCCACATTTTATGGAAGTTCTTGTACCAAGCCAGGAAAGTGAACGATCATGTATATGTGAATTCCCGCCACATTTTATTAAAGAGCCTGTACCAAGTCAGGAAAGTGAACGATCATGTATATGTGAATTCCCGTCACATTTTATTGAAGTGCCTGTACTAAGCCAGGAAAGTGAGCTGTCATGTATTTGTGTTAGTAGTATCGATTTTGTCTCTTTCGTCGATTTTCATATTTTACTTTGGAATCTTTTTCGACATTGTGGTATTCTTTTTTTTCATTTTATTATTTTTTATAACGCCACTTTTAACAATATTTCAGTTTTATTGGTGGAGGAAAACGGAGTCCCCGGAGAAAACCACCCACCTGTCAAACTTTATCACATAATGTTGTACACCTCGCTCTGATCGAGATTCGAACTCACAACATCAGTGGTGATAGTCACTGATTGCATAGGTAGCTGTAAATGCAACTACCAAGGCCACGACGGCTCCTATATCAATCAAAGTAATCACATGATTGATCCTGTGAATTACGTTACATATATCACTCTATGTTTTATTTTTCTAGAACTACCAAATAGAGCAGTAAATCTTATGAGAAAAGTAATTTCGTGTACGCTTCAAAAGTTGATACAATTTAACTAAAATAAGTTTTCAAGGTAAGCTTTTTAATTATTTTTGTGTATTGTTGTAAATATGACATGTAGGATTTCACATTTTCAAGATGGCAGATACATTTGTAGATTCTATGTTCTATTTATAACTGACCAATATCAAAACAAAATATTGGGCAGGCTATATTGGTCAGCAAATGCTGTCATTGCAGGATAAATCACTATATGAATCGAAATTCGTCATAAATTGTCAGACCTAATTCTCTATATTGATATTCCTAGCTTTTATTTGACAAACTTAAAATAAGGTTCTGAAAATTTTAAGTAATAAAAAACGGATTAAGCTACATAATTGATGAATTGTACAAAGACAATCACACTGAATTTTGAACTACAAAAAAGCAATTCTCTTGTTTTGAATCATTTCTATTCCGTCAAAAGCTTTTTATTTTTGTCTGCCAGACCGCATGATTTTTATGTAAAGTTAGGCACTGGACTTCCGGTGTGAACGTACGCAACGAAAACTCCAATCGATATGTGGCGTTTTAACGTTCCTCAACTTAAAAAATTCTTAACAACAATTTTCTGTAAAAGACAGATATCAATTAAATTATTTTATTTGTATCAAAGACTTCAACGCACTGACAATTACTTCTTTAAAATTAAATTTGTCAGTGTTTTTATTTTTCTACATGTGGAAGTGCGGTGTACATTTTAACCATATGATATGTACCCCTTTTATTATTGACAATAGTAACTCATGCAAATTACTTGCTTGGAATGGATGTTTTGTAATTTTGTATTCTTGATAATTTGGTGGACATCTTGATTCTAATTTAAACGTCAGTCTCTTAACTAATATCTATGATTCCCAATATTTAATTTTACCAGTATGAATGATTTGTATATGATTTTTTATGAAAAGTCTGAGTGAATGATTTCTGGGTGAAAGTTCTATATAAATGATTAAAACACATAAAACTAAAAGATAGTTAAATTTATTAATAAAAAAGCATCTGAATTGGTAAATTAGTCTAAATAATCTATTTAATAAATTTTGAAGTCTTTAATTAATAAAACTATGAGAATAATATATTTTCTTGATAAACAGAGTAAAGACAATGGTGAAGTTAATTTAGTGTAAATAGTAAAAATATGTTTTAAACTATAAATAGTATGTTACTATTTATATGGTCCATAAACACAGTAGTTATGATAGTATCTTTTATTACAGATATTGTACCACAAGTTATTCTGTGCTGTATACATGTAGTTTACCATGATGTAGATTTCATACCATGTGATTTTGTAAATGGGACCTTTGTACCTCATACATGGTAGGTTTTGTTGTTTTCTATGCTTTTGTATGTTTGTGTTTACCAAGAGCATAATTCGCTTACTGCTATTATTTTTATTTTCTTAGCTGCTTAATTTGTTTTGCTTGTAGCTATAAGTTTTGCTTTAGTTGCAAACTAATATATGTTGTTATTATTTTATGTAATTATATATGCTATGACCGCAAAATAACTATCAGATGAAGATATGATTGGATTGATCTTTTAAACTTTAAGAAGAACATATCGGGATGAATCGATTGCACGTTCCTCCATTACTTTATAATATTTATATTTTTGATAACTGAAAATATGGAAGACCATAATTTCTCAATCCTATGTATTTTTGACATTTGTTTATAAAGTACTAAGAGTTATCCTTCTTTGTATTTACGATTTGTATTTGTATTGCAGGGTCATATTACCATTGATTATACTGTTGTGAATTTGTTTTTAATCGCAATTAAAGAATCCATAACCTGATATGTTAGTTCTTATAAATACGACCTAAATCACCGGTTACACATGTAAACGATAACAGTTAAAATCTTTATATTGTTTCAGCAATTTTGTTATTTGTATTTATGTGTATTTATTTACCAAAGTTCAATATTGAAAGATGCAGTTTAATATTTATTGAAATTATTACCTGATTCACTGCGAGACTCTACCGCCATGGAGTCCGTTTCATAGAAAGTAGACACGAAATTGATGAAAAAGTTGTCGAATCGTCGCAGACAGAGGATGCTTGTTGGTTAAAACATTACCGATGAGTAAATAAACATGCCATTAGTCGACAGAGGCGGTTAAAACACACCTCTTGCCACCGGAAATCGTCAGTTAATCATTGTTTACATGTTGGGTCAAAAAACCCATTTCATAACTTCTCTTATTTATTATAGATGACAAAAAAATTTCGAAGTTTTTCTTATTTTTTTTTTATTTTCGAAACTTTAAGTGACTGATTAGAGTAGTCTTTTGCGACATTAGCAAAGCGTTCGATCGGGTTTGGCATAAGGGATTGTCGACTAAATTAAAATCGATTTGCATTCAAGGGCCGTTACAGTCTTGGATTGAAAATTAGTTATTGGATAGAAAACAAAGGGTTGTTATAAACGGTTGTTGCTCTGACTGGCGGAATGTTTGTGCGTCTGTCCCTCAGGGATAAATTCTGGAACTTCCCCTCTTTAACATTTATATTAACGATATAGTAGCAGACATAAATTCGTCAATAAAGTTATTTGCAGATGATACTAGTCTTTATATAATTGTTGACGATCCTGTGGATGCTGTTGCGACTTTGAATACGGACTTGGTGAAAATTCATGACTGGTCTATGAGGTGGCTGGTTAAAATTAACCATGATAAAACAGAAAGTATGATCGTATCTAGGAAATGTAGCCGCCCACTTCATCCACCACTTATGATGGATAATAAGATCATTAACATGGTATCTCAACATAAACATTTAGGCCTTACCATATCTAATGATGGAAATTGGGGTAAGCACGTAGACCTGATTACCAAGAAAGCCTATACCAGAGTCAACATTATGAGAAAATTTAAATTAATTTTAGATCGAAGAACCCTTGAAAAAAATTATTTGACATTTATTGGACCTTTATTAGAATACGGGGATGTAGTTTGGGACTGTAAAACTGTTTACCTTACGAATAAATTAGAAAGCATACAAGCAGAGGCTGCCAGAGTTGTTACCGGGGGTACCCGCCTGGTATCCATTTCTAAGTTATATGCAGACACCGGGTGGGAATATTTGAAAGACAGAAGGGAAAAACATAGATTGACTTATGTGTTTAAAATGAATAACGGCTTGACCCGGGGTATTTGAGTAGTCTTGTCCCCAACACCCTCCGAAATATTCACGATCACAATACAAGACATTCAACGTTAATTTTTTTATTATTATTATTAAATATACATTTGTACTTATATAGCGCCAATATTAATTAAAAATTACTCTAGGCGCTTTACATACCATAACATGCATTTACAAATTGATAAATTCTAAGAGAATTGTTAAGCAAATGAAAATAAAATGAAAAGAACAAAGACTACTACATATACAAAACGTACTAAAACAAGTTTACCAAAAAAACAGGTTAAAACCACTAAGAGTCGTTAAAATGACTGAAAACCACATTGGTGTAATAGAAAATCATTACCATAAATAAAAATGATATATATATGTGTCAGTTTACAATAATAGTGTTAAAACCACTATGAGTCGTAAAAGCCAAATTTGTAATAGAACAAAATCGTTGCAGCATACTAAAATGATTTAAAAGAAAATGCATGTCCAGAAATCAAACCACTACACAAATGCTAAACAGCATAAAAATTAAACGTAACTAGAGTAAGCAAGTCTAAAAAGATAGGTCTTCACTTCTTTCTGGAAAAGTTCAAAGGACTGTTCATATTGGATGTTGGATGGCAATCCATTCCAGAAACTTGAAGCTGCTACATCGGATCGGCGCTCCCCATAGGTCTTGGTACACACACGGGGCTTTTTAATAGTCACATAGTTCTGAGATCGCAGTGTACGATTTGGTTCATAGCGCTGAACAAGATTCTCAAGATAAACTGGAGCGCGACCGTGTATTGCCTTGAAAATATACATTAATATTTTGTATTGGCATCTATATTTCACAGGAAGCCAGTGCAAAGATACAAGAACAGGTGTTATATGTTCGTATCGGCGAGTTTTTGTAATGAGGCGAGCAGCCGTATTTTGAAAACGTTGAAGATAAGCAATGTTGTTATCGTTTATGCGATGCAAAAGAGCATTCCCATAGTCAAGACGAGAGGTTATTAGCGACGCAACTAAGGTTTTACAGGCGTTGGTTGTTATATATGGTCGGATTCGTCCAATACTTCTTATTTGAAAATAACATGATCTGGAGATTTCGCTAACCTGTTTTGACGAAGTACATACCTAATTTGTTCACGAACGCAGCGTCATTGACAACACAACCATCAAATTCTATGAAACAGTCCGAAAAGTCTTTTGGTCGGTGTGTTGGAACAAAAACAATCAGTTCGGTTTTATCTTGATTGATTTTCAACAGATTTGATCGCATCCATGAGCTAATGTCTGACAAACAAGCCTCGAAATGTCTGGATACTGCATTCCAATTATCAATGGGCTTAATGACTTGGTAAACCTGACTATCATCTGCATAGCAGTGGTTGCTCATTTTGTGGCGCTTACAGATCTCGCCGATAGGCTTCGAAAACATATAATATATCCGTGGCCCCAGAACAGATCCCTGGGGTACACCATATTTCAAATTAAAACTTTCAGATTGTACACCATCTATGGAAACGCACCGAGTTATGTTACTTAGATACGACTCTATCCAGGATAAAGCATCACCTGATATTCCGTACGAATACTGAAGATGTTTAAATATAACAGAATGATCGATGACGTCGAATGCGGCAGATAGATCAAGCATTACCAGTATTGCACCTTTGTTGTCATCTAAAGCTGTTACAATATCATGGTGAACTCGAAGAAGTGCGGTTTCTGTCGAATGTCTTGGACGCTATCATATAAATCGTTGGAATCCAAATGACACTGAAGACGATTTGATACAGCTTTTTCCAATACTTTGGAGATCAACGGCAAGTTCGATACCGGCCGATAGTTTTTAAGTTCTTCAGGATCCAAGCCTCGCTTTTTTATCAAGAGCCTTTCTAAACAATGGTGGCACACGTGACTCCGTGAAAGATTTGTTAATGATATCCGTGATAACTGGCAGGAATGAATCGAGACAGGGTTTCAAGAGAAATGTAGGGATCGGATCAAGTTCACAAGATTTAGATGCAAACTTTAATACAATTTTCCGAACCTCTTCCATCGAAAAAGGGTCGAACGAATGAAACTCATTTCCACAATATTTGATATCGGCTCTCATTGGATCTACGTTGTTAGTATCGGCGTCATTGGCAGAAATCAATTTACTTCGAATGTTTTCAATTTTTCCCACAACATATTCTCCAAATCTCTGCCTGTCAGAGCTCGAACCACTTTATATGCAAATTATTTTTTACCTCAGACAGTATGGTCTTGGAATCTTCTTCCGGATAGCACAACAAATTGTCATTCTCTTAATGTATTTAAATCGCGACTAAACCTTAATATTATATATGATAAACCCACATATTTTTTTACGTCGGTAGCCGTTTAGGACAGATTCTTCACGCTAGAATAAGTATGGGTTGTAGTGCTCTTAATTCCGATCTATTTCGGAAAAATATTGTACATTCACCGCGTTGTACATGTGGTGCTATAGAGACTCCTACTTATTATCATCTCATCTGCCCTCACTATAACATATCTAGACATCACCACATATTTGCCCTTAACCTTCCTATTCCCTTGTCCACTGAACTTCTATTGGTAGGATCTAATGAGTTAACAATTAACCAGAACACAGAAATCTTCTTTTCAGTACAAAAGCTCATTTTAAGTAGTAAACGATTTACCGCGTAATTCACAATTCACCAACCACTTTCACTTCCCTGCACAATTCATCCCCTATGGTGTAAAATACAAATATCAGTTTTACTGATTTTTATAACGTAATCTAACTTCTGAGATTATTAAAAGTATATTAATTAAACTTGGGATACGGATTTATATAAGTTTAATACATAAGGGTAATAACAAAATTACCGATCTCCGAACAATCTTCCAACGGGATTAATAATTGTTTTCGGATCCCCTTAATTAATTCATAGTCATTATTATTGTTGTATTTTAATTGTTGTACTATATTCATATTTATTGATTAATAAAATATGCTTACACTAAAACATACACATAAAGCTAAAAATCGAGGAACGCAAACCCCTTGAAATCAAGTGCTCCGGAATGGTCGGTAGTTCCTGCCACATTACTACATTACTGCTAGGGAGTAATGTCGGTAACTAAGTGCTTTTTTGTAGTATTCTGTACAAATCTGGACTCTATTTTCAGTGTTGATACCCCACAAAACATTGCGATATGTTTTTTTAAAATATCGTTGCAAATGCCATTGATTTGTTGGTTCCGGTAGGAAACAATTTGGTTTTGAGAGAAAGAAAATCTTAAGCATACCATAGAAGGTTATCAGAAGCTGTAAGCCCAACAAGGGCAGATAATACCGTGGCCAACAGAAAAATTATAAAAGAACCCCGATTGGGACAAACAATGATCTACGAAATAATACACAGAAAACTGACAAATAATCAACATCAACACTACTAAAACAGGGAGTGAACGTATATGCTCCAAAAATGTAAGCAGTTCCCTTCGTTATAAAGGCACTGTCGTGTTATCCTGGTTGAAGCCGGCTATAAGGCAATCATGAGGATAAGACTGGATAAAGGTATCCGTGGTCATTTATGACACATATATTCCGTAGCAGTTAACAAGGTCATGGTGGCGACCATAAAACGTGATGACTTCAACTAAGACAATATGAACCTTTGCTTCAATAGCTTACCTGTTAGTATCAAACATCTATCAAAGATATAAGCATAATAGTATCCACAAACTCATGAACATTGTATCAAATGAGAGATACAAGATGCGTATACAGTTTCTGCTGGAAAGTTGCTATATATAACCGGAAAGTTCACAAACTCATTTGTCACAAAGTTTTGTTCTTAACTAAAACATAGTTTACGCAATGGTATATGGCCCGTAAGTTATAGGAAAACATGTTATCACTTTAATATATAAATATAACTATATTTTCAGCTGAAGACATTGTTGACCGTAAGTATGAAATAATTTGGTAAAAAATCATATAAATATCATGATACATATTTAATTCTTGCAGGACAAAAGAACAAAAGTTTATCGTTTATTTCAAATTTCACAGTATTTTCAAAGAGAGACAGAGAACCAATGCAATTCATGATCTTTATAATCATTTCCTAATATGGAACTTTTCGTAAGTCAGTCATATTTTGACTTCCATAGTATTCAAGTTAATATACCAATTTTTTTTTCACACAGGTCCCAGTCAAGAATTTGCATTTGTTGGTTCTAAAACTTTATCAATATAATTAATTACAACTACTAGTATACTAGTATGAAATGTTTAAGAAATAATTCATGGCAGGCATAGAGTTGTGCAAATTTACACATGGGCTGAGCCTTTATATTCTAATTTTAATCTAAGAATATAAAGGCCCAGCACATGTGTAAATTTGCACAACTCTATGCCTGCTATGAATTATTTCGATTCTAATAGGATAAATACGGTAATTTTTAACCTTTCGTGAACTGTATACACACGGCATTTGGTGGCTGTTCCATTCACCTCGTTCGGAAATTTTGAATTGATTTTGAATTATTTGTTTTTGAACGAGATATTTTAAAACAATAAAACAATATTTTAAAAGCTTACCTTGAAAACTTATTTTAGTTAAATTGTATCAAACTTGAAGCGTACAAGAAGCCAAATAACGTCTAATCTTTACTTTTCAAACTGGAAGTCTTCATATGGCGCCAATGACGTCATGTTGATTATGTTCCAAAGTCGTCAATAACATTTCGCGGATTTTTTTCAGTTTACAATCGTATGTGTATTGTATGAGGCTCTCCTTAGGTATTTCTTTAATAGTATTTAGCGTCGAAAACAAACACGATGTCCAAGAATAAGAATTATAAGGATTAAACAGTGTTTTTAGGAAATTATATATGTATAGACTTCGGCAGCTCACTCACAAAATTTCACAGCGGGAGTCACATGGAACAGCCAGATTTGTTGTGTACCGCACTTGCGCTAAATATAGAGATATTGAGTGATATCGTGTGTGCCGTTTTATAGACGTCATATTAGAATTGTATTTATTAATAAGAAACGTATAATGATTCATACATATATTATACATCAAATGTTAATCATGATACAAAAAATGTTCTGACATACTGAAAATTGGTTGAAAAAAAACAAAATATAAAAACAAAACAAACAAACAAGCAAAAAGTGTATACGTTGACGATTACCGTTTGATCATAATATTATATAATAAATTGTACACAAATATGTCATTAGTTCTTAATAATTTACAGCAAAACCAGCAGTACCTCAATGCAATATCCCAGTGGGTTGCACACCTGGCTCTAATGCAATTACTAATCCAATTATTTGCGAGGATAATGGGAACATAGACGGAGAGAGTAATGAGGCTACACCATCTCCACCTCCGCCCCCACCTAACCATTGAAAGCGTAGAGGCCCATAGACTAGATAACGGGTGCAATCATAATTAAAGAAATATTCGAAAACTTTATTTTCAATTATGATATACTTTGATAACAATTTATTGTGAACTATGTTATATTGCATAAGGCTTAGCCTTCATCAAAACATACTAATAATAAAAGATTATTACAAGATAGTTTCCGTATCGGCCCTGATTTCAGGCCGACACCCAATATTAAGCCCGACAGCGAAGTTGGAGGACGATATGGAAAATTTTATGTCATAATATTTTATCAGATTTGTTACGTTGACTGTTTCAAGCATTGGATTTATATTGCAGAACAGATCTTTGATTAGATTTAATGATTTATTGTGCTTACGTCACTTTCAGCAATATTTCAGCTATATCGTGGCGACAAGTTTTAGTGTTGAAAGAATCCGTAGTACATGGAAAGAACCACCGACCATGGGCAAGTAACTGGTAAGCTTTACCACTTGCGGTTGTGAGTCGAGTGCACCTTTTTGTAATTTACAGAGCTAGGCGCGAACCCACATCGTATCGGTGATAGGCTTATATGAGTTGTTAGGTAATCCAACTACCTAACTCATTGATCCACCCGCACCCTGATCTTTAAACTAACAAATTGTGAAAATAAAAGCTTAAAATAGTTGCCCTTGTTAAATATCAAACAAAGTAGATATGTACAATGACGTTAGAAATTGTTTGTAAAATCCACCCCAAGACGTTGAGATTTGAAAGGAAATTCCAATTCAACGCGACTTATACATTTGAACTAAGTATTCCGTAGGTTATTTAACCTTTATTCCAATATTTTGAAATATGTTAATTTGATTGAAATACGATTTTATGAATATCTTTATGTGGTCATATTTCCATATACTTTAACATATACTACTTAAGAACATTGAGCAGATAACGGAAGTTGAATTGGGAGCATCTGGGACACTAGAGGTCAAATACGGATATTTGAGGGCCAATACGAATATTTGTCCTGAGGGCAAATAACCAACAGTGACATCTAGCTAATATTGGATATGCAAAAACGAACATATTGCAACAAAATATGTGATTAATAATATTGATTAATAATATTAATCATAATATATTCTTGATGTATTTTATTTTAAATCTTTTGATTCTAAACCCACTTACATAATTCACAGAAATATAGTCATTAGATTGGTGGTATAAGTTTAGTCACAGTGTTTATTTTTGTGATGAGTTTGTTGTAAATGTTTTTCTGGTGACTTGAATCGTTAAAGACGTGTTTTTATATAATAACTAGTTTTATCTTAATTGTGAAATGAAAGAGTAAACAGGGATGGTAATAAAACCCACCAAAATCAATCAAAGGAAACATCACTTCTGACTTCAACTCACTTAACAGAAACAGGCAACAACATACTGCGCTGGAATTTGGATATCAACATAAACTTGATAACTGTTTTTTCTTTTTTTGTCAACGGCAATATACAATGAATAAACGATAAATATTCGCTTCCATTCAAAAATAAATTTGTACACACTATCGCAAAATGAAAGACAACATAAATATGGACAGTACAAAGCTAGGGTAACGAAGGTAGAATCGTCTGGTTAAAGACAAAAAAATCAAACATGATACTTCTAACAAACTTAATACCCATTATTCATAAATTGTGAAGCAAGTTAGACAATGATTGTTTTCTCATTAAGCAAAATATGGTGATATCATTGTATTTCCATCGAACCAGTTATTGAGATTAACAGGTCTTCTATATTAGTTAGGTTTTAATATTGATTAAACATTTTGCGATGGTATGCTAACACTGAGGTTTATAAGCTTGATATCTCACACAAATGAAGAAAGCATGTACATTGTTTTACAACTATAAATACGGGTTGTATGGATTATGTGGAGGCTTGTGCCACACAATAGACGTGGAAGAGAAGATATATGCTATGCTCTTTTCGTTAAATCGAACACGCAAATTAAAATTAAATATCTTAACAAAACACCAATCATCACAGACCATAAGTGGGTGAGTGATTGTTTTGTAAAGCCAATTCAGCATTTGTTCTGCTAAATCATGACGAGAACAATTTAATGTTCAATTAGATAATGCTCATGATGATGAAGTCCGCATTGTACTAGACAAACATGCTGAGTTGGATTTGTATAGTAATAGCTTACTTAAGCAACAGTCTGCGGGTCTACATGTCGCTCCACCCGGATAAAATATTATGATTCCGAGTCAATCACTCTTTACTCTTTTTTCTTAATGCCGATAGATTAGTGGGAAAGGAACAAATGTAAATTTCTTAGGAATCTACGACCTACCGCACACAAGGCGGGCACATTAACTATTAAGCCACTGATGCGGTTTAAATATCATAATGTTGATATTTTCGCCATTTGCAAGTCCATGCAAGCAAGGTCCTTCTCCTGTGAAATTATATTGAAATATAAAATATGTCTATCGTTTACAAGCCTAATCCGTACCATACCGATGACACTGAAATATTGTTGCAAGTGGTTGTAAAGATCATAAACCACCTCAACTCTTATTCTAGTAAAAGGTTCACTAAAATTTAGTTTCTGAATGACAACATTCCAGTAATATTTTTGACTTGTTTATCAAGAGGATTGACAATCATGTGGGTATCAACTTTGATCTTCTACTGGCCGACTTGTTCCTTTATTTATATGAACCACACTTCAAGATAAAATAATTTAGATCAGTCCTATAATGTCATGTTCTCCCGTATAGAAGATGTCTTTTCATTTAATAAGTTGTATGGTGACTATATTGGTCGTATCTGTCTAGTTAAGCTAAAGTAAATATTACTACATACACAGGTAGGTCTGCTTCATACTTTGAGTGAGGTTTAATCGTCAAAGGACATGATTTCATTTTCTCCATTGTGAACTTTCCATTTTTATGTACCAATAATCTGCAGCTGCATTCTGCTGATGGAGTATATACACTATATCTTTCATTTGGTATGATATTTCAGAATTTAAGATACTTGTCATGATTTCCATGATAGGGAGACATATCCTTATCACGTGTTGTTTACTAGAATAAAACTAATGGAGCAGGAATAACCCTTCCGTAACACCTAAGATTACCCTCATCTTAGTGGGATTCTTGTAGTTTATGAACCAATCACATTTCTTCAAATTGCTATTTCCGTGATGCAATGTTCGTTACAATATCAGTGTACAACCCATGTTTGGTTTGTTTTTACCTATTCTCCCATTAGTTTTGAAAGGGTTTTGTTATTCAGGTTAAATGTACATATTCACGTACATGAATATTGGTATACTATTTCTATATCATATGATGTTCGTGTCTTTTAGAAATCACACGACGGGTGCTAATATTGAAGCTCCCACGTTTGTTTCTCTTTCTATAGTGTTCGTGTTGCTCAATCTTTAGGTTTTTTTTAATTGGGTTATATTGACATTTGTTCGTCATTGGTTTGTCTCTAATTCTGCGAATTACCAATTTCATATATTCTTGCTTTTCTTAGCAAGCTCCCAATTAAAATATGTTTCCACAATGCTCTTGTCGTGATGCATGTATTTCGCAAATTAAATGAGATTAATGCAAACGAAGACGAAAGAGTTCTAACCTTGACAACATAGAATGTCAAGCGAAAAACTTATTTGACCATTACGTACAAGATCACAGTAGTGTAATGTTATGATTAGCATCCGGCCATGTCTCAATACATATGCATACACGATATGAGGACACTGCTGAGTCTGCTTATTTGTGTTCTTAACTTACACAGTTACGGCTTATTTTAATATCAGCACGTTCAGGAATCGGACCCATCTGAGCCTGGTGTCATCATCGAAAACTTTTTGGAAGAATAAATCTTCCCTTGAAAACAATAATACATTCTATTGACACACGCACCATTTATTTTTTTACAGTCTGAACAACCAAGAACTATTACTTCTATTTCTGGCATCGTGGGCATGTTATTATTATGTACATTGCATTGGTATTCATTAATAATATGTAAGGGATTATAATATGTATATAATAAAGTTATTTGCGTTGATTATCCAAATTTGTTCTATTCTATCTGATATATCGGAATATGACGATAATGATAGATAACTCTTATCATTAGGATGTATTTAATATTGTGTCCCTTTACGCTTATTTTGTGACTAAGAATTACAAGTATCACCAATGTTTAAGATTTATATTTATTGAAAACATCCTATTTTCAATGGGAAAGTTGTATGCACAAAGTCTTCTATTCAATACCCTCAAGTTTATGTTGATTACTTACTCAATGAATTTTGAATTATGGTGTTTAGCGCCACTTTCAGCAATATTTCAGCTATATCATGGCGCCAAGTTTTAGTGTGGAGGAAGCCGGAGTACCAGGCGAGAACCACAGACCCTGGGCAAGCAACTGGTAAACGTTATCACTTGCGACTGCGAGTCGAGTGCACCCTTTTTATAATGTACAAAGCTGGGAAAATGGGAAATTGAAATAATCGCTTTTGTCGTAAAGTTTGTTTCTTTATCGCCCCTTGGTGTCAATTTCGAGGTGTAGATCAATGCATGAAGCATACTTATCTGTAGATGGGTTATCCTTTATTAGACTATCAAAATTGGAACACACGTGACAACCAGAGAAACGTAAGCGGAGTTAATATATTGTACAAAATAATTCACAACCGTGTGGCAATCGATATTAATTTTCATTTTACACCACAATAGACTTCCTACACAAAAGATGAATGGAATGTTCCCTGACACGACCTCACATGGGGTGTCGTTATATGTTAGAGTATCACAAATAAAAATGAATAATTATATTGGCACATGTCGTCGAAGGGAGAAGCAGAACTCATCATGTTAAGTCGCCATATTTCCCTTTTATGTGGACAAAAAAATCCTTTTAATGCAAAGTCTATATGAAAATAACATATTTTAGCCCCCCCCCTTCCCTCCTCACCTAAAACATGTGTACTCTATTGTAATGTTGTGAGTTTATATATCCTATTAAACTCTCCTCTGTTTTTGTTGCAATGTGCAAATATATATATACCGACATATTTTACCTTTTCCATTGTTCTTGTAGATGTCCATGATGGCATGTAGTTAAGTACTAAAGATATTCATGATTGCATATATGTAAGTACTAAAACGGCTAACGATTCCATGCACAAATTGTACTCATGACAACATGTACTTAAGTACTAATTATTCTCATGAATACATACTTTTAAGTACTAATGGTGCTGACAATTAGATGTATATAAGCCATTATGGTGCTCACGATCGCATGTGTTTAGATTGTAATGGTACTCATGGTTACATCTATTTAAAAGTTATAATGGTGTTCAGGTTTACATAATAATTATTTAAGTGCTAAGGGCTAAGGACACTCATGATTATACGTGTCTGAGTATTAATGGTGATCATGATTACATATATTTAAGTACTAAAGATACTCATGATTATAGATGTCTGAGTACCAATGGTGCTCATGATTACATATATTTAAGTATTAATGGTAGTCATGATTAAATGTGTTTAAGTACTAATGGTTCTCATATAATGGTGATAGACCACTGAAACAACAGTCAGCGAGAAGACCTGTCGCTCCACTCGCACAAATTATTCTGATTCCGAGATAACCTGTTATTGTTCGTTCTCCTTAATGTTGCGTGCGCAATTGAGAAGCAACAAATACCAATTTTGTAGTCATTGGTTTGACCCGACCAGGTCTGGAACCCACGATCTACTGCACACGAGGCGAGCATGCTAACCATTATGCCACCAATGGGGATTTACTGTAGCATGAAACGTTTGATAATACCAATATAATCACTAAAGGATAGACAATGTAATGACAAAATTTAAAAGACAAAAACAAATAAATGATGTAATGTAGCTTATTGACAGGAAACCATATTAAAATTATGTGTTTTTTCATTCTTAATGTTTGAATTTGAACATACATGACCCCTCCTCCTTTTTCTTTTTATTAAACCTTTACTATTTTATGTAGTTTATTTGCATGAAAAAATATCTAAAAGATTTTTGTAATCTCTAAATATGAACCCAAATGACCTTTATTTGTTAAAGATTGGATTTTTTTAACACAGTGATCATTTATGTCAAATATAATTAAAGGTCTATTGTCCTCGATATAATACCATAATATTGGTCTTATTAGACTCCATTCAACCGTTAACACCAAACAAATAACAATGTTGAATGTTGACTATAATATTATGATATTACGACGTGATGATTTCCGTATTGGCCTAGTTATTGGTCTGAGGGTCTCCGTGTTAGCCTGATATATACTGATATAATATATATATATATTAATTAACCATGACATATTGTCTTATGTGTTTTTATTCTTTCGCTTCAAAGAGTCCAAAATTTTAAAAAATTCACAACAATAACGGGTCTTACTTTTTTTAGCACGAACAATGATTTTATTCAATGACTTTCTGTTTTCATTACTTTTGAGATGAAACATTTTATTTTGCTTCCTTTCTATTTTATCTCATCACAAGATAGTGACAGGGCGTCTCTATCTTTTTGTTAATCAAGAGAGTATCCGGAACACAAATATTGGCCGGATCAAGGTCGGTCAATACTAGAAAAACAAACACATATTGGCCGACTCTGTCCTGTTTAGGCCGAGTTGTATTATCTGTATAACAACTTTAAACATGAAGTTGACATCGTAGGATTGCGCTTAATTCTTTTGATTTGTCTTAGATTTTGCCTCATAAAGGAACAAGCGAGGTTAATCGTAGTTGCGTATCCATTGCTGGTACTCGATTTTCTTCTTAATTTGATACATATGATAAACATGTTTTCTCTATAGACTTTGTTAGTAAACTATGTAATTTCTTTATTACTTCATCTCCTTTTATTTTATTTTATGTTTTCACCTCCATATCTATATAATCTTGTGATAACAGCAGTTTACAAGTCTCTCTCTAAGCTTTTATTATCCAAAATGAACACGGGGGTCACTTCTAGTATTAAGGTATATACATACATTAGTTGTAATTGGTTGATTATTATAACTTTCAAATATATGATTGGATTGTATATTTTCCTCCTCAAAATGTCAATTTGTAGTGATTGTTAAGCGACTTTATATCATTATGAAATATTTCTACCAGACCCGGTATCTTTTTAATTGCCAAGACAATTATTCAAATTCTTATTCTAATGATGTCACTTTATATGAATGCAGGTGTCTTGCATAATCCAACAGAGTCACTACGCACAACTGTAATTTTACCACCTTTTGTCTTTAGTGTACATATAGTAGGAACGGACGTGCATGCAGCTGTTATCAAAAGATTGCATTGTAATGGAAATGAACACGAAGAGCAAAAGAAATAGAAGAAATAATACAGAGTTTTATTTACAATATACATGTAAACCAATAGTTAAAAAAGGGGGGCCCATGTTATTAGTGCCTGTAATCAAATACAGACAAACAATCCTAACTTTTCTACCCTCTCATGTATATTTTGAAAAGTTATTATCGAATTTTGATCAACATAATACGGAAATTTCCTAAGATCTAAATATTGTTGAATGGTTTATCGTAACACAATTTTAATATCCTTACTATAAATGTCGGGTAATGTTATTTATATATTTTCGACAATGGATACGAAACTAATTAAACTGCTTAGTCTGAAAATTCCCCTAGTTATGTCACTGACAGCTTATCCAATAGAATTGAAGCATATCAAAACCAGTCAGGAAGTTGGGAATGAATGATTGTGGTATAGGTAAAATATACTAGGTAAGTGTTTCTAAATTAAAAATAAAGAATATTATGTAGATAATCAAAGTAGATTATTAATACTGATCAGTAACATTTATTTTTTTGTACATATTGTCAATTATTCTAAATAACAACATTGAGGCGTTATATATGCATATTTTATTATGGTATATCAAGTCCACTTGAATGTTGTCATATAAAATGTATATTATTTATTTACTGTAACATTTTCCTAGAATTTTATGCGATTTGTTTTCAAACAATATAAACATATTTTTACATCATATCACGGAATATGATAACTTACAATTAATAGTGACTTAAATACCCCCTCCCCTTTCCGATAATTTGAAATGTCAGGAACATAAAGAATGTAAATGAGACCACATAGGATACACGTTTCTCCATTTCTCCAACTCAATGAAAATAGTTACTCTCCGCTTTGTTTGGAATATGTCATGATACACACCATAGTTCATAAACATGATTTAGTTATGATGTAGTTTCCCTCTTTCTGCTACACGAAGTCTTGATCATACACATATTGTATGCATGACACAGTTTCCTTCTTTCTGACACACACGATCTAGAACTTAAACATGATGTAGGTATGATACACTTTCTCTCTTTCTGATACACAGACTCTAGATCACAGACATAGTCTATGCATAACACAGTTTTCCTCTTCCTGATACACACAATCTCAATCATAAACATACTGTAAGTATGATACAGTTTCCCTTTTTCTGATACACAAAGTCTAGATCATAAACATATTGTAGGTATGATGAAATGTCCCTCTTTCTGATACACAAAATCTAGAAGATAAACATATTGAAGGGATGATGAAATTTTCCTCTTTCTGATACACAAAATCCAGCATACAAACATATTATGGAAGATTGCCTTATAAAAACATCAATTATAAAATACCTTTATATTTTGGAATTATGTCGACAGTGTTGTGTTTTCGGTTTTTCATTTAATGTTTATTACGTAAGAATGCGGGATTGTTGTTTAACGCTAAATTAAACACAATATTCATTTATATCACAGGGACAACATGTTACATTCCATGAAATAATAACGATGTCTGTGTTGTATCAGATCAACATATTGGATTTGTATATTACTAGTACTATATAACAACAGTCATCGAGTAGATCATAACAACATTATATTGATTCCTATCCAAACAAATGTTAATCGTTGTCCTTGGTTGCACACTTACCACAGATAAGCAACAACAAGTATAAAATTAAATAACAATGAAAGCAATTGCAACAGTGATATTAAATTAAAAATAAATATCGATAACATTCATTTTCAAATCAACTCTTGCTACATTCTAAATTATATGTGTGTAGGTTTAAACTACATAATGGCTGCTAAACTAAGATGTCAAAAAGACGACGTGGAAGAAGATGATAACAAAAAAGTGTATCAGACGAAGAAAGTTTTGTTTGTTGATATTCATGGTGTCAAGAGGCTTCCCTATATGGGAAGACGAACACATTTTTCAAGCATCCGTCAAATTCTTGGTAGCAGCACAGACCGACACAATGATTTATTTGGAATGGCTGTCCTACAGTTTGAGCGGGAATACACAGCTTGCCTAGAACGGAGGAAACAGAATGAACCACAGATCTTGAACATTTTATTCCCAATCAAAACAGACAACATATACTTAGAATATTTGGAGAATACACAATCTCAACATACAGGTAAATACATTTTTATTATTTAAAATCGACAATTAGTAATAAATTAATGAAATTAAACAATGGTTGCCACTAGTGGAGTAGGAACTGCCAACTCCTCCGGAACACCTGAAGTTGGAAAAATGGGAATGAACCCTAAAAGTTACTAAGAAAGTTAACATAACATTTGACGCTTGATTAATAATTAATTTATGTTAATTTATGTAAACAAATTAGTGAACAACGATCAATGATGTACATAATACGTTTCACTTTTATTGAAATCTTTGAAATCCATTATGTCAAATTATCAACATTTTACTTTCCTAGATGTATGTTAATATATACAATATATACGAACACTGACACTATCACATTTTTTTCTTCATTTATTAAAGAAAAAGCTGTCCATTAGGTCTCTGTGTTAATTTATATTTTCTGCAAATATGTGTACATTCTGTTAACGTAATGTGTATTTGAGTCTAGTTTGGTCTGCATACATGTCTGTGGCTTATTACCTTTTAGACATTACATTAGGAAGTGGAAGACGGTGTGATCATATCGAATGTTATTAAAGTATACAATATTTTTAAATTAAATTAGATTAACATACATTATCATTGACTTTCCTTCCCCCTTCATTAAAGAAGATTAATCTTATCTATATCTATGTGAATGTTTGACTAAACACCATAACCCTAACACTACAATATTACGTCTGAATGATAAAACTTAATTAAAATTTATCCCACCACATTATATTTATTTTTAACTAACGTTTATTTATTTTACTAATACCATTCACTATAATATTACTGACATAAAGTAAAAATACAAGCCATAACATATGTTTTTACTTTATACAGATGATACATCATTGTTTTCACCACGCGAGAAAGAGGTTTATGACAGACTAATACGTGTAGTTGGTAGGGAGATGGACATAAGAATAAGACAAAATATATTTCTTATAAGTGACAAGATAAGTAATCAAAAAGATACACACGTGACCACAATATCAAGTGGGAGCTTAGCGGAGGGCTTAGATCTTCCCGGAAGTGATATGGATGTAATGTTCGTATGTAATAAGGTTCAAGTAATACAGAATGTACAACATATGAATCGTTCAGCACGATGCACTACTCTTCTGACGGTAGATGACATGGAAATTCCAGGATTTTTTAGATTAAAGTTGATAGCTGAGGGTGATCATGAATATATATATACCTCATCTGAATGTTTTGTTGTAACAATAAATGGAATATTTTTGTCAAATGTTGCGTTCGTCAGCAAATTTATTGAATGTACTATTGATGATAAGCATTCCGTGCATGGTCCTTGTTTGTCTAACAAAGATGAGACATTGGATATAGCGTGTTGTTTTCACTTGTATTCATGGCCAGGACAAGCAGACAAATGGATATATCGTCATAGACTTGGTCAGTGGCCACCTGACATATTAATCGAAAATATAGTTAATTTTGGCTGTATACTAGTACCCATTGGACCCAAAGAAATAGAAAATAGTGAATTACTATGGAGAATATCATTTTCTATGGCAGAGAAACAATTGTCACATTCTATGAACTATGCACAAATTCTTTGTTACGCTCTTCTTAAGCTGTCTCTAAAGAACATTATCGACAGAAATGATAAAGTTAAAGGTTTATTGTGTTCCTACTTCATGAAAACGGCTGTGTTTTGGTTATCAGAAGAAATTTCCACCAACACATTTCAGCTACACAACTTATTTCACTGTTATTTCCTTTGTCTTGATAAACTAATAACATGGGTGAAGTGCTGTTATTGTCCCAACTATTTTATTCCTGAACATAATATGTTTCGTGGAAAATTAAATCGGTCTAATAGTCGGCTGTTGCTAACTATATTAGAAAGACTACGAAATGGTGAACGTGAGGCTTTTACAGTTAATAGATTGCTTAATAGTGAAGTGGTATTACACGAGTCATGTGTTAGATTAGAACTGTTTATTTATAAGGTTATCGAAAATGATGTTAAAGCTGATATAGGAAAATAATATACATTGTTAGGTTTTATAAAATCGTTAGCCATGTCACATTCCAAAAGCATTTTGTCAGGAATATATAAATTTTATTATGCCTGTGCTAGTCAGAATATTGTTCAGAGATTGCCGTTTCCTACTACTAATAAGAATAATGTACATGTAATCCGACGTTATCATAAACACTTACATAATGGTACAAAGTCAGATGCTGTGACTGGATGGTTGTTGTATGCCTCATTTTACTATGTACTAGGTCAGTACAATAGAACGTTAAAGATTATAGATCATGTTTTATCTCGTTGTACACCCGATATGATAATGTTAGTAAAACCCAATTACACTACAAACAGAACGTAGGTTGTTCAAAGATTACGCTGAATGAGAAGATGAGATTGGCTACGATAGATAGTGTGCGGTATGTAGAACAATCTACATTGATACCTCATGAACTAAAACCGGAAGTCCAGGATAGTGTCTTTATTGTACCACCTGTTGTTATGTCACATTGTCTAAGGTTTCTATGTTACCACCATCTATATAACATTGTCAATAAACAACAGTCACTGCGTGATTTATATCTAACAATACAAGAGGGCTATTTTATCTTTGAAGAGTTATTATCGCCATCTTTAACAATATTAGGGGTATGTCATGAGATAGCAGGTGACAAAGTAGCATCTTATTATTGTTATGATATTGCCTTACAGAATGAGTATCGCATATGTCCCTCGGCAGCTAAACGAAAAGCAAGTCTCAATATGACATGATCATTTTCAACAGAGCTAGGTGTATTTAACCCCGTACCTACTGAACGTAGTTGATTATAGTAATTGTATATTTTCAAAGAACAATAGTTAAAGTCACATGTATTTAAGAAATGTGTGAGATAGTAGATGGCAAAGAAACAACTCATTACTATTATGATACTGCCTTAGAGTGTGAGTATTTCATATGTCCTACGGCGGCTATACGGAAAGTAAACCTCAGCATGACATGAATATTTATAACATCACTTATGTATATATTTCATTTTATACCTGCTAAATGTATTTGATAAAATTGCTACATTTAATAAGACTGTTATAATGTTGCGAGTTCGACCCGGACAGGAGGCTTTTACAAATACGATTCGTTCATGACTGTACGTTCGATCGAAATTCTATAATTTTACAATTCAGTCTTGCGATTCGTTGTCGACAGCTCGTATTGTGTGTTTTCATAGACAGCTTATTGATGAACTTTATTGAAATTTTTTTTAAATGCTTTATTTATACATGATACCCACTATATTATGATCGTACACGTTCGATCTGGACAGGAGGAGTATCCTGGTATGACTCGTTCATGAGGATAATATACGGTCTAATTGTAAGACTATAATATAGCAACTCAGACATGAGATTCCCAGTGCCCGTATCGTACTGTGTGATATAAGAGACAACATATTGATGAACTTTATGTAAATTTTCAGATGTGTGTATTAAAATTATGTATTAACGGTATTAATGTTGTTGCTTTCTCGATTTCCTTGTATAATAAAAAAGCTTGATGTAGATGAGTTTAACATATACACAGTTTTCACTCCATATTGTACTTACTTTTGTTATTTAGCGCCATCTTTGGCAATATTTCATACATATCGTGTTGAGACAATTTAAATTTAGGATATTAAAATAAAGCACGGAATTATACAACATAGTCTAGATATTGTATGAGTGAGTAATACCCTTCTTTTGGAGAGAGACACTTTTTCAATTGTGAGACTCCTACCATGAACTATTATAAATAAGTGTTAGAAGGGGCAACTACGAATGAACAACACCAAAGGACAAAACACCACCAACAAAACGGGAAATAGACCTCTGTGATCAAGAAGAGTAATCGTTTCTTTAGTTTCATTACACACTCCCTGTTTTACCGCAGTAGTTTATATACCTTGAAATGACCGAGGCGCTCTTCATTTCAACAGATACCATTCATTCATATTGGAAGTCCTACTAGATCTGCATGTATCAATATCGTTGGCTGAGGCTCTGAAGTAAATGTCTCACTGAAGCAAAGCTCAACATTTATCCTCAATAAGTCCGGAAAATGGAAGTAGATAAAAGTCTTAAAAATTTTAGCGTTTTGTCGCATAAAAATAATAGCTTGAAGATATCAAATAGGTAATCAGATGTCATAAATTGAAGAAAGAACCATACCTACAAGATCTACACAGAAAACTAATTATAAGCGCCACGATCCCCACTGAACACCTGGGGGTGAACTCAGGTGCCCCGGAATGGTTAGCAGTTCATGCTCCACTAGTAGCACACCGACTTTGAATGTTATGATATCGTGTTCCCAATATACCTAATAACGAACCGAACTTGGTTTGTATGCTTAAATGTTGCGGACCTCACAACATGGTACTAAGAACGTCAACACAAATAACAAAATGTACGACACTATCCCTATTACTTTAAACCACCGGGGTGAACTTAACAGACAACATTAAGGAACAAGTCAAGAACTAACAAAACAAATGAGCAACACAGACCCGACCACAAACTAGGGAGGAGTGGACGCAAGAAACACAGACAACATTGATGAACAAGTCAATAACAAAATTAAAAGATGAGCAACACGGACCCCATAAAAGGGGGATGAACTCAAGAGACACAGACAACATTGTTGAACACGTAGAGAATAGCAATAATAAACAACACGCATCACAGACCACAAATCTGTCCAACAAAAGACAGAACATCGTCAACAAATAGAACACAATAATATGTCATTTCTTGGTACTCATTATTATGGAGATGTGGGGAATCAAATGCATGTGGTCAGTAGTGGGGTCATCGCGTTTCCTTTTTTTATATACTACTTTCCTGTAAATGTAGGATTCCCGATGTCTGTATTACATATTGAAATATCAAGCATCACCAATATAGTGTCGTTCTACAAAATGCCCTAATATATCCAGCTCATTAGGGAAAAACATGTGTTATAAAGTTTGGCCGAGGGAAATGTAACTCACTACGCGTCAAAAGTTCACATAATGTTTAACCCCACGTTGAACAATTTTTCAACTATATCAGCCAGGTCAGTTTTGTTTGTGTAGGAAACTGTAGTACCCGGTAACTCATAGACCTGTCGCAAGTCACTGATAAACTTTTTCATGTAATGTTGAATCGAGTACATCTCGCCATGAACCGGGTTCGAATTAGTGGTGATATGCACTAATTGCACAGGTAGTTGTAAATCCAATTACCATAAGATCGCGACCACGACCGCCACGAGAGGCCAGTCAATACAGGAAACATATTTAGGTGTATGTATGTCTAACTGTGTGACTATTGACGCACATATTTATAACGTCATCTCAAAATTAAATAATTTATATAATTAACTGAAAAAACTGAAAGTCTGACATGCAAATCTATAGTAGGATCTTAGTATATTATACAACAGAAATGACACTAAGTTATATGTAAAGTCATTGACCATCAAAACTGGAAAACACGTGACAACCAGAGAAACATAAACTGGATTACTATGTGTTATAAAATTATTCACAACCGTGTGGTAATTTACTTTAACCTTCACCTTGTGCATGTTACCTGACATGACCCCACATGTGATGTCGTTATATGCTATAGTATTGCCGGAAACAATTAAAAGACGATAAAACAAACATCTGATTATATATATATATATATATATTGGTACATCTCGTCAATGGTAGAAACATAACTAGTTATGTCTTTGTAGGGGTGTTTTCCCTTTAATATGAACAAAAGATCTAATTAATATGAAAATAATATTATTATTATAATATCGTCTACTCCTGAGGGAACTGTTATCATATAGTGTTCTCTGGTTCCTCACCAGCCAGCACTATAAGAAAACTGTCCTGGAGGGAGAAGAGAATAATATGTTCGTACATAATATCCCGTTCTAGACATAAAAGAAAACATACTCAAATTAAACAATATAAACATTATAATAATACTTACGAAATTTTCGATGTAACATTATGAAAGTAACGTACATAGCAAAAACTGACAGTCAACAACTCACATCACTTTGCTATTGTTCAGAAGAAAGGTACATGTAGCAAGTTGGTGCTTAATATGTTGAAGGGGAACATTTTCGTATGAATTAATCACTGTTGATAATTATTGGTAACATTGCAGTTACAGAAGTTTCAGTTTGCATTACTTCTAGTGTGTTCATTAAGGAAGATAAATCTTGACAAAAGTATACAAAGAGTACGCGTGAAAATATATGCCACCGTCATAGTCCCCGCGGGAAATTTTTAAACTGGTATAGTTCACGTCGCTAGGTATAGTCACCCGTTGTCAAGTGTACTGTTCAAAAATAGTATACACTGACTATCCAATCAAAATACAACATTTTCGTATGCTATGCACTAAATATATATATATATATCTTTCCCAAAATGTGTATTCTAGGAAATTGTTGTACCAACTTGTGAATTTTCTGTTTGCTATTACATTTCCCTCTGTTTTATTACGCGATGAACATATATATCCTTTCCCTTTTCCATTGCTCTTGCAAACCGGATACCAGTCAACCAGTCGTAAGGGAAACAACCCTTATTAAAAAAATGTATAATCTTAGAATCAAATAAGGAATGTGCAAATGATCTTGTAGCAAATTTCAACCTGGCGAGAAAAATAAATTAATAATAAACATGTCCTATTACTTTGTATTAGATAGATTCAAAGGCGTTGATATTTATATTGTTATATTACTGAAACAAAGGTCACTTTCTTTGACACAATGTCATATTATGTCATAAATAAAATAAAAAGGATTGATGAAAGAAAAAAAACGAAAGGGTATCGTTGTTTTTCTCTCACTATATATGTGAGGGTTTGTAAATTTTAGTAAGAGGTGACGTCAAATCTCTCAATTACAAACAGAGGTCTCCTGCCTCAGGTAAGTTGAAAATGGTGTAGTGTCGCCTATTCACATGAAAAAACGTTTTTATTTTTATCTTCAATTTGAACTCAAATGACACGTATTTGTTAGCACATTGATGATTAAAGTCAACTATAATTAAGGGTCTATTGTCGGAAAGATTATAGCGTAAATGTGGTCTTAGTATATGTAAGAACATGATAATCCCTGTCTTCAT
>MJUT01022214.1:62651-81241 GCA_002080005.1 Gigantidas platifrons
AATAGAAGGGTGCCAGGGCAAATGGGAATACACCATTCTGTAATTAATCATCTTATGCAGTGTTTGCAAGCGACTGGAATAGTTGATGACTTTTTAAAAGATTAAGTTATGTAATTTTTGTTCATAAGCTGATAAATAACTAAATATTAGACGTTGTATCGCTGTACAGCTTCAAATTTCAATTTCGTATTGCATCTTTTTAAAAACCGCTTACTGGGACATTTTTTCAGACATTTTAAATTCTGCACCATTTCATTGTTTCTCAACGAATTCTTTTCATCATGGTATATATTTTCTTTAAAATATATGTAATTTTCTAAAATAACATCAATTACTCATAGCTTTAGGAAATATTTCAATTACCTGGACATCTTCAAAAGATTTCTTTCACAAAGTCGAAAATTCAATGCACTATATTACATATATTTCTCTTTGATTGACGTCAAATTTCTCGACTATGACGTCATTATTTTCAGTGCATATTCCGTCATCATCTTTGGCATAAATTTACTCAAATCTATTGTAATTTTCAAAATTTTTACTCTTATATTTTTCATACATAAGGTAAAAATGTGAAATCAACTGAATATTGTTTGTTAGGCGTTACATCAAAATTTCGCTCTCATTTCGATTTTTAAGATTCTTTTCATTGTAATTATAAGGGCAAATTGATTTTATGGTTTCAGAAACTAAAAATTCATCGAGTGAATAGCAAGATTTAGTATTGAAAGATTTTGATTTATATTTTGACAGTATGAACGTCCAACAAACTGGCACCAGTTTCTTGCACGTTGTCCCGATAATTCCCAATATATCCATACATTGGACTGACTCCATGATTTTGCTCAATGTGCTCGCCTCAAGTACCATAGGTTCGATCACATGCAGGTCAAACGGGTTGGTTTTTCTCTAAGAATGCAACACTATAAAGACTGGTTGTCTTGAAGTTTGTATAATGTGTCCAAGGAGAGCCACATGTTTATCTGCAGAATGTTGTTCTATAAAAATACAACACAGCATGTTGGTGGAGTATAAAACTCACCAGAACAGTGTCTTGTTGTTGCATGATATAGGTGAAAACAATTTCTAGTTTGGTGATAAACCAAGCGGAGAACCAAAGTGCGGAGATCTAATTTTAATTACAAAAAAAAATGTAGATTGCTCAATACATGAAGTTTAGATACATCCTAATGCAAATCTGTATACTGTGTATTTACCAGGAAATGTATAAATGGGCGTTTGACTGCATTAATAATAAGATGACTCTACCAATTATTTTTTTATTACAAGAAGAAGTGATAAAACTGTCTTATATTCTTCTAGAACACACCAGATAAGGATCATCTTGCGTGTCCCAAATATGGCATTTTGGTCTGCACTGCCACGATGATTCCATTACGTGTGCCACTCTTTGTTGTTTCATGTATGTATATAGTGTAATGAGAAGAGACATCAGAGAGAGAACTGCTACAGAAATAAGAGCTATTGTAAAAGAACTGCATTCATTTGCTATTCCTTTATTGTCATTTTCTTCCCTATGTTGGTTAGACTTGAAATCATATTCAGAGCTGTATACCATACCCACTGAAGTATCTAGATAATAGAAAATCATAGATGTGAAATTTGAGTCAATCACATTCATGACATTTGGGACATAGTTTGTAGTTATGTGTAAAATCTTGCAGTCAACTGCATCTTTTTCAGGTATGTCACAATTTGCTTGATTTATAGGATATATCAAACTCAATAAGCATAATTTGGTGTTGCATCGAAAAACGATGCCTACACGAAAAAAAATAGTGAATATATAAACATATAAAAAATATACAACACCAGGAAAGTAAAATTAAAGGTGTAGTAAAGGTATTCAATAAATGATAAATACGACGAGATATGCTTCTTCAGTATCGATGCAAGCCTGGATATGGCATCATAAGCTGGTGCCTTATTGTCAGTGAGTTCACTCTAGTTGGCTTAAGTTGGTTTTTGGTTGTTTTTTACTTTTGGTGTTAAACGCCACTTTCAACAATATTTCAGCTATATCATGGCGACCAGTTTTAGTGGTGGAAGAAGACTGAGTACCAGGACAGGAGAGAACCACCTACCATGGGCAAGCAACTGGTAAACTTTATCACTTGCGGCTGCGAATCGAGTGCACCTTTTTTTGTAATTTACAAAGCTACCTGGGCCCTCTAGTTGTCTTAAGGTACTTCTCGTAACAGGTAAAAACATATGATATCTAGTAAGAAAAGATTTTTTTGTGTGCAAGAAAGAGGTTGAAATTACTTAAAATAAAGTTTAAAATGCATGATAGAAATGCAGTAAGGACCATTGTATCAAGTGAAAACAATCCAAGCAGACTAAAGAATAAATATTAACACAGTCAAGTGAAAACAATCCATGCAGACTAAAGAATAAATATTAACACAGGTCTAAACCGTAGTCGGAAGGCTTGCAGACTAAAGAATAAATATTAACACAGGTCTAAACAGTAGTCAGAAGGCTCCTCCTGGCCACTAAATATTATGAATTTATTTTTACTATCAATGTGTAACCCACTAAAAGAAGACAAATTAAAATAAATCCAATTGAAGAGAGGGAGGGCTAGCAATTACGTCTTCACTTTTGATTTTTTAGTGGGTTATACTTTGAAATTAAAGAAATTCAGTGAGACATAATAACACATATTTAGCACAAGTCTATGTGCAGTAGTAAACAGTCATCCTTGCATCAAAAAACGATACCCTCACCAAACAAACACTTACGTCAAAGAACGATACACCCCACACCAAACTAACAAATTAACATTACTACCGAAAGTAACAATATGTAACATTTTAGTATAATAAAATTGACCATGAAATTGTGAGTTTTCAATCTCAAAATGAGTGTGAATACTACAATAAAAGTTAGTGTTAGATTTCATTCCCTTAGAAACTATACAGGTGCTTCATGCAGTAACAATATATTTCAATTACTAAGTACAACATGTAGTGTGTGAGTGTGTTTCAAATATAATACTTTTAATCAGATTCAATAATTAAAACATATTCACCTTCATCTAAGGATCGTTTTTTCCTCGTAAAAAGTGTACAACTAGACTGGAAATAAAAGGTGGTCTATGAAATTTAGAAAGCAACAAAGGAACATGTCATAGAATCAATATTTTAAAAACATAGGAAAATATAAATTATAATTTTAAATGCACAAAAGTCGGCAACAAAATTGGAATGTTGTCTTCACAGACAAATTTCTAATCACTCGAGTAACTAACACCATAGTCCACTAATAGTATATTTGGTGTTTTTAAACATGTCATAGGCTTCAAATTGGGCTTATATCACTCAAAATGTTATTGTTTTTTTTGTTTTGTTTTTTTACTTTTCCAACTTATTATTTAACACTATAATAATTTTATTCTGAAGTAAATGCTTGCTAAATAATACCATAACCATTATGGTTAATTCTTGAACAAATCCACATAGTGCAGTTTTAAAATCGCCCATGTTACTCTTAAATGACATAATTACAAGAAATTACATGTAGTACGATTGATTTGATTTTTGGTGTTTAACGCCACTTTCAGCAATATTTCAGATATATCATGACGACCAGTTTTAGTGGTGGAAGAAGCCGGAGTACCCGGAGAGAACCACCGACCATGGGCAAGCAACTGGTAAACTTTATCACTTGAGGCTACGAGTCGAGTGCACACTTTTTTGTAATTTACCAAGCTGGTCGCGAACCCACGTCGTATTGGTGATAGGCTTATACGAGTTGTTAAGTAATCCAACTACCTAACTCATGGAGCCACCCGGGCCCTACATGTAATATGATTTGGCATTAGTAGTACTATTTCATCTTATCCATATGTAAACTGGATCTTTCACTCACAAACTTTACATATAGTCCTTTGGACATTTATTGAACTCCTTTACACATCTATCATGTCATACCACGTTATGTTTAGGTTTATGGTGTTTAACTCCACTTTCAACAATATTTCAGTTATATCGTGACGGTCAGTTCTATTGGTGCAAGTCACTGACAAACATACAATACAAGTTATTTCTTTGAATATTAATAACTGTAAAATGATGCAATAAAATTACATACGCCATCACACGTGTTATTACACGTGGTAAATGAACATCTGTATTTGACAGCAGCAGTATTTCCGGTTGCTTCTATAAGTTTGAAAACTTTGAAGTATGGACTGATTGCCTTGGTTCCCTTTACTTCAAATCCTGCACGTTTATGAAATATAATGCCATCCCCACAACTAGAAGAAAAATAAAGCAAATTAATTTCTTATAATAGAAATGTGGGAGGAAAATAAAAGTTATAAGAATCATCATGGTCTCAATACACATGCCTAGACAAAATGACTTTACAAAACAAACAAAGAGAGACTTACTGTGTTATAGTAAATATTGCTTCACACACGTATTCACATACTTGTATGCATATTATGTATGTATGAAGATTAACATAAAATACTATACATCACAAATTAATGCTACATTTTACTAATGCGAATAAAAGAGCAGCATTCCAGAACTTGTGGTCATTATTCTCTGGAGAGAGAGTGGCAGCTACTGAACCAAAGGATCATATAGTGGTCAAGTTGAAATCATCACTTTGAAAGTTTTTGAGCTGCAGCTCGTGTGTGAATTTAATTCAAATTTCAAACGAAATGAAAGCAATTGAGTCTCTACTGCTGTAACACAATTTCCATTGCAACATGATTGGTAGTATTGTGGTTTCCGGATTGGGAATATACTTCTCTTATCAATTATAAGGTTAAACCATGCCACTGATGAGGTTTACCCAACAAATTGTATAGACTCCACCACCTCAGGCAACTGATAAAACTCTCAGAAATATAGGTCTATATCCATTAGTCAGTAATGCTGTGAAAGATCCAAACATGCTTGTCGCTTTTAACTCGGAAACAATTTGAGAATATAATGGAAAACTAATTGCACTTTCTAGATAGATAAACGTTTGTTACTATTATAAGAGATGACAAGACAAGTCCATTAGTTCTTGTTAAACTTAATAAATCTGTGGTAATACATGCCGTTTTATATCGCTGCAGTCCTCACGACGAACACCGATCCTCCGGACCATGACCAGTAAAACTTTGTTTGACCAGTAAAATTTTCAGTTTTTTAATGAACAATATAGAAATAAATGGAAGGATTTGATTCAGACCAGTGAATTTAAATTTTCATTTCGAGGACTGACGCTGGGAAATCTGAAATGATTCAAAGAATAAGCTATGAAGTGTATATTTGATTCCTCTCACATCTTTTCATAGAGGTTATCCCTAAATGGTGTTCACCGACAGGTTGTATTCATAGAGAGTGAATCCCTTGAAGTTCCATTGTACTAGTATATTAGATATAGTAACTAGATTAACACGAAGGTGCCACTTGTAGAGCATGAACTACTAACCCTTCCGGGGCACCTGAGTTCTCCCCCCCCCCCACACCCCGATCATTAGTGGGGTTCGTGTTACTCCATCTTTAGTTTTATATGTATGTTTTGTAGATCTTGTTTGCCCTTTTGTACTTTTTCTTTTGGCCATTGTGTTGTCTGTTTGTCTTCGATATACGGATTCTGATTGCCCCTTTGGTATCTTCAAACTCTTCTTATTGAGGTACTTGCTTACCCTGCATTAAATATTTTGTACGTTTTACTGCCTCCACTGTTTTGTGCATAACAATCGTATGGAGTTAAACCTCCTTCACTACCTGTAATAAAAGAACATATTAAAAGTTAGTTAAATAATTAAAACACACAATTAAATCATAGAAGACTGAAAGTGATAAACAAAGGCAAACTTTCAAAATGGCTAACAAAAACTATTTCATTGGAGGAATCTGTGTATGCTTATTTTATACAAATACTAAAGGGACATATATATATTTCACTCATTTATAGGCAGGATAATAGACGTTGGAATGAACCAATCTTGTAGGAGAAGATTGTAGTATTGGGACTTTACCACAGACGGCGGACACCAAGTGCATGAGATCAAAATTTCTACATACATAATATGATCGTGAGTTGAGTTATTTTGTATAAATTTATCAAAGTTTGTAGACATCCATGAACCAATTTACAATATAGAAAAGATAACTTTATTTCACATAACAGAAGAATCAGTCGGAGGAATGTAGCTATACAAACAAAAATTACAAATGTGGCAAAAAGTATAGCAAATATTTCTTTAAGACAATGTATACATCAATACAAATGGGAATAACATAGATATTTACAGCAATATATTACTTAGTATTTTATTTTTATTTTCCAAACTATGTGGTCACAACGTTATATACTTGTGGAAAAAAGAAAATAAGCATCTTTATCTGATGTTCTTGTGGCAAATAGAATTTTGATTGGCTAAAAATTTACTTCCAACACTTCATGGAAGCCGTGCTGTGTATTTCATACGCCACAGAAAATCAATAATCGCTCTCTGTGACCTTTTTCTAAAGATACACGTATTTATGTTTTTACTATAATAAGGACATACTTATTAATGTTAGAACATTCAGATAAAAATGTTATCAGTTTCGAGATGTTATATATCCCGTTTTAAAGGGCAGTCGTTTTGTTAAACGGCGAGACGTCAGCCGAACCGTTTAACAAAATAACTGTCCTTTACAAGGGAACATCTCGAGACTGATAATTATATTAATATGAATAGTCAGTTGTTGCTACTACTTCTTCACCCTTGTATGTAAAACCTATAAATAACATGCTTACCATCAGATATTGATAGCTCTAGGTATACTTTCTTTCCCATGGGAATTTTTGTGCCAGTTATTTCATTGTTTTTAACATCCATTAGTCTTAAGCTTGAACTTCCTCGATATTCTGTTCCAAGATTATGTACATATCCACCTGTCATCAATATACGACTGAAACAAAAATCAGTCTACAAAATTTACGTTTTGAAATAAGTAATCCTCGTGTTTCCTGCGTAGTCAGTTATCTCGTTCGAATGTAGGGGGCATCGTGGTCGTGGATTTACAACTATTTATGCAATCAATTGCGCTAAAGTTGTGAGTTAGAATCCGGTTTGGGACTGTCGTGGTCGTGATCGTATGGTAGTTGGACTGACAACTAAGAAAGTATGCAATCAATGCCTATCACTACTGATGTTGTGAGTTCGAATCCCACTCAGGGCGAGGTGTACAACATTATGTAATAAAGTTTGTCAGTGACTTCCGGCAGGTCGGAGGTTTTCTCCGGTTTCCTCCACCAATAAATCTGACAGCCACGATATAACTGAAATATTGTTGAAAGTGGCGTTAAACACCTTATTCCTAACCCCTTCAAATGTAGCGTTAAGCAACAATCACTCCTCGACCTGCTATAGGATTAACATACCTATCATCTATATTTTTAGCAGCAAGATTCTGTGAGCCGTCTCCATCAGTAGTACAAGTTAGTGTGTACGTTTCATAATCTTCCATCAATGTGGCATTGTTAAACCCCCAATACAACTCCAATTTAACCACGTACACATTGGATCCCACACTAGGGTGCTGTAAATAAATTATTTTACTTTAAATCCAAATCTTTTCTATCAATGTGATTTTTTACATCATATGCCTTTGGATATCACAAACCATATGTATATGTTTATATGTTTCCATTGTACATGCATTATCAAGATTGATCAAAGTAAAATAAAAACAAAAACAAACAATGGTCCTCAGACTTGTGTCAGACAGTAGCCCTGTTTTAATACTGAAAAAGAGAAAATTGCAATCATCATTATGATAATCCAGTGTTTTATTTTACAGTAATAAATTGGCCCGAATTCGTTTTAATATAATTAAATATATATTCAGAATTCTAACATGACCTCCTTCTTTCGCTTTGTTAACAAACCAGGAGTTATCCATTCTGTATAATATCATCAGCACATGCGCCTATGAATGTGACTGACTTTTCCATTGGCAGAATAAATTGTGTGCGACATTTTCCTCAGTAAATATAAATTACCGTCTTCCAATCAAAGCATACTACCGTATTTGTACTCTTAGACATATCAGAATTGAAATAAATCATGGAAGCCAGAATGTGTTTTGAGTTTTAACATTGTTTGGGGTATATTATTTAATTGTATCCCTTGCTTCTGGCTCGGGATAAAATACTAATATCCGCCAATCCATGTTAAAACTCTCCCAACACATTCTGGCTTCCATGATTTATTTCTTAATCAATTTGCCATCAGTATTTAGCTTAATATAAACCGCATGCAGTCGTTCACACATTACATGCATTAATTTGCCATCCATATTTAGCCTAAAATAAACCAGTTTTAGTCGGGCGAAAAACAACTTACAAAGAAAAAACAGTCTGTTCCAGCTGTGCCGGTTGAATCTCCGGTATAATAGAGATATGTGGTGACCCTTGTATTTGTGTCATTAATTTGTGGCATCATTACAATGATTGGTAGTCCATAACCGTCACTACACGTTAATCTGGCATTTGCGTGGAGATCAGATATTATCGTAACGTTAGCCCCGGCACCGTTTGTAGACCCACCAGTCAATGCTCCACAACTGTAATCAACTGAAATGAGAAACCTCTTAAACTTGAATTATATGTGGTTGAATTTAACTATACTAATATTCGGAATCAAAGATCTTGAAAATGATCCCAGCTTTGTAACTCACTGAGTTTTTTTATTGCAATTTTAAAATTATTTAATTGGTGAGTTTTTATCCAATAAAAGATTTTTTGGAATTAAAAATAGACAAATGTCCAAAGTAATCATATAAATCAGAATAATTTATTAACAAATTTATTTTCAAAGAATGCTCACCTTTTAAGATATATCCTGATGGAACAGCATAACAACCAACCTAAAATAAACAGTACCATGTACAAAATTAATATAACAACGTCTGCTTAAAAACAATAGGATATTTCGTAGAATACAACAAGCTGCATGTATTGTTTGAATACCTATCTTAACTAGTAAAAATAATTTTGAGTTTGTTTCATTTAAGGATTGATCTCAATTTTTTTTCGGTTCATGAAGGAATAAACTCAAAAATGTGGTACACACTGTGTAACCCGCAAAACGGGTTACGCAAGGGTGTGTACCACATTTTTTTTAGTTTATTTCGAATGAACTGGACAAAAAATTGTGATCAATCCTTATAAATTAATTCCCGATTCATTTTTTTCTTGTCCTAAAAATATTTTGACGGATAATAATTGCTTAAAAAGAATTAAAATTACAAAATTTTTCAATTGAGACCACAACATGTGACTTCCGGTTAAACATTTTGTTTATGGAAAATAACATCAATTTTTTATCCAATCAAAATCTCTTAAACACATCAAATTAATTTATTTAAAACAAAATTAAATTATTAATGGGCAGTTTATTCTACATAAAAGGTAAAAATGAAAAATGATCTGTTTAACAATTCAGTAAGAATTCACTTTTCTCAATACATGCAGTAATGAAAAATGTCTCTCACTTACTTCATATAGATATCCAATTTAAGTTTATGGGGTACACTGAAAGTCAACAAATTGGAAAACCCCAATTTAGCAAATGAAGTCAATTTCAACATTCTCGGTCTCTGTAATTCTTGCACATGACACCTCAAAATACTACGACAATGAAGACTTACTTACCATGAACAGCATGAACAATGTTATTTTGAACAGATACATCTTGCCCTGAAAAAAAAATAACAAAGATTTAAACTTGAGGTTCATTATAGCTCTTGTCGAGGGTGTGCTCGACTTGCAATTTGATAAAACAACAACAACAACAAAATCAAATTTATCTTGAACGAATACATAATGTAGAAATGCAACAGCACATAGTCAAACTATTTCACAATTGGAATACTTCGTATTACATTAAAAGAAAGAAATATGAAAACAGTTTGTGCAGAATTGTCATTTGCCAAAGTCACCTTCCACAGAGTGCCAATGGTCAGATTTTTTAATTGGAATTTGCAATTTTTGCTTTATTTGCTATGTAGTCAGATTATTGCAATATTCATTAGAGTGTCTGATCAAAGGTAGGGACTCCCACTGTTTATATATTTACACCATAATATTTGAATGCCTCAAAATTGTAGCAGAGGTGGAAAAAGCTGCCAAATGAACAATGTTTTCAATTTCAGAGGTACTTTTCCTACACCACTTTTAAATAAAGTAATGCTATATATACCTGTAATCCCTATAACCTACACTATAAACATCAAGTTGTGCTATTTATTTTTACATTTTTGTTTTACTTTAAACAAAATATCTGAATTCTATGGAAAATGATGTATGGTATCTATGTCAAAACAACATCTTATAATATCAAGTAACTCTTACTGTTTACGAATCATTTTTTTTTAAATTTTCAAATAAAATATTGGAGGACACTAAACAATTTTGACAAAAACAAATAGACTTTTGTGTATCGAGTGCACCTTTTGGTAAGTATTGTGTGGCATAAATGTATGCCACTAGGATTTTACATCATATATAATGTAGCTTTGTACGGGTACTTTGATCTACAGGGATAGGATGATTGTGTTTAACACCACTTTCAACAATATTCCAGTTATATCGGTGCGGTCAGTTCCATTGGTTTGGTACTTTAGGAAACCGGAGTGAACCAACGACCTGCCACAAGTCATTGACAAACTATATCACATAATGTTGTATCGAGTACACCTCACATAGGTGGGATTCGAATTCACAACGTTAGCGGTAATAAGCTCTGATTGCACAGATTGTTGTAAATCGAACTACCACAAGACCACGACGGCCCATGCTCCTGTTTATAAAATTAAGAGAAATGTAGTACATGTGAATTTTCTACAAATTAATATTTTCTTAATATTAATTGGTAATTTTTCCAAGAACAAATTCTGGGGCGGATCCAGGAAGGGGGGGAGCACCCGGCACGCCACCCTAAAATTGGAAAAAATATGATTTTTTTTTGGCGTAAAATCGTGATTTTTCACATGAAATACCCCAATTTTTCGCACCTCCCCCCGCTCGACGCGATTTTTTAAATTGCGCCCCCCTGACTTGAAATCCTGGATCCGACCCTGAAATTCCCTGTTGGAGATATATTTATGTAGTTTATATTGTAAAACAAATCGAGTGTACCGGACCAAGCATATATTTATATATATGAGGAATGTTCGACTTGCTTGAAAAAGATGTCATTAGACCCGGACTTGTATAATAAAAATCATAATGAGCAGATAATAGTAACACCCGCTGCATGTCACAATTTATTTAATTAATTATAGGTCTACTCGTTTGACAAAATTGCAGAACTTACCACGGATATGTTGTTCGGTGAAGACTCCCACGAATGAATCCTGCACGTGCAGTTCCCAAATGATAGCAAAAATAATTTTGATTGGTCAATATTTATCACGTAGTGAATTGCGTCCCTTCTTTGTTTGTGGTTTGGTTTTGTGTTTATAGTGTTTAACGCCACATTCAACAATATTTCAGTTATATTGTGGCAGTCAGTTTTACTAGTGTATGAAACCGGAGTGCCCAGAGAAAACTTCTTCGTTTGTTCTTAGCTCATACTTTATTATATCATATATATTACACATATAAGTAATATATTGAGCTCTAAAGATATTTTAAAATCAAGACATGCAAGTTATATCAAGGACACAAACGTTAACATTTCAATACAAGGGGTCACAGCGGTGGTGTAATGGTTAGCGTGCTCGCTTCGAGTGCTGTAGATCGATGGGGTCTAATCAAAGACTATAACATTAGTATTTGCTGCGTTAGAACTAAACACACAGCATTAAGGAGTAAAAGGAAAGATTGTTTGACTTTGAATCGAGGAAAAGTGTCCCGAGTGGAGCAATATGTCTACATACGGACTATTGTTTCAGTGAACCAGCACTATGAACCTCCAGCTGAGCATGTTGGTCTAGTACAAAGCGGACATAATTACCATTCACCGAAATGTAACTTCTTCTGGCCATGACAAATGAAAAATTGTTCATGTTGCGTTAAGCAACAATCACTCGCTCACTAATACAAAAGGGCCTGAAATATGTAGGTACTTCACCGGACCACACAGGCTAGTCCACTAAACTGTTCTATCATATATATCTGTATGGTATACAAAGGGTAACAAAGAAATTCTACAAAACTCTTGTTTGTGTTTCTCAATTTATTTCTTTATTCAACGTAAAAAAAAGTAGTAATTAGTGTCCGTATGTGAAATTGACTCCTAAATGATATATTATATAAGTTTTGACAACAATATATATGCAGAGGTATGAGAGGCAAGCTTTAGGAATGGCCTGTAAGCACAGAGGCCAGATTAGTTTTTTTCATGTACTTGTATACCTATATACCAACAAGGGTACGAACTCGGCAGTAATCAAAATTTAGGTATGTCTTGTTTTACCGAGTAGAAAAAAATACCAGGAATTTTATACGTATAAAGGTGATATAAACTGGAAGCTGAATATTTTCTCTTCAGAAAAAAACTTATTTGAACCCCGTACGTCCAAAAATAAAAAAGTTACAGCAGACCAAGTCCGTACTTTCTGCTAAAAATGGCCAGGTCGGACAAAAGGGTGGCCAGCTAACTTTCACATGACTGGAAGGCTTGTCTGTAATGCAATTCGTGTATTTACTTGCGACGTCTCTTCCAATCGATAAATTGAATAAAAAAAATCCTACTTTCCGTAGAATTTATGTCCAAATCACTCAGTATTATCCTTTTATCTAATGCGGAGTGGGTGTGGGATCTAGCAAAACCGACAAGTAAAAAGATCATTTGGCTTCTAAGAATACATTTGTAGCCCTGAATCTCGTTATTTAATGCATATTTTCTGCATCCATTCTAAAATTTCATCTGTTTCTAAATACTAGTATTTTGCCCAAAAATAGTTTTGCCCCTCTCACCCCATTTTTGAAAGTTGGAGGCATCCCTTCCCCTTTTTTGGCCCCATTCCCACGCCCTTGACATGTTGATCACACATTTTCAGTACTGAATTTCTGTCATTCATTATGAAATTCCTCAATTTGTCCACAAAACTCTCGAATGACCTCAAAAAAGTTTTCCTCCTTAAAGATATTGATCATATCCAACATTCATGGCAAATAATGTCGAGTACAATCGTAATTTCTCGGTCATCGTCGCTACCCAACTAAGGCACCTCTAACACATTTGCCTACCCTAACTACGCCGCCATTATGCAGGGGAAGGAGGCGGTCATCTCTTTTATAGAAGTATACACAGACGTGTCATTGGAATGGGTCGACATTAGATTGAAATATATAGTGACTGTGATGACTGATATTCAATTTTGTGTTCAATACACTTGTATAGGCCTATAAGAAACAAAAAAAGTAAAAAATACTGAATATTCTGCTTTTAATGGAGTTTATTTTATGGAAACTGCACAAGAAACAAACTCCTCTATAAGAAAAATTTCAGAATGTGTTTTTATATGAATATATATTTTTTTTGCATAGAGTATTTTTTAGCTTAAGAATCACTCTTGAACTGTTGCCCGATGCATGATAGTCACTCACAGTGATGATAGTGTAGATAATTATCACCAAAGTTCGTTTCTGAGTAATTAGAATAGAATAGAATAGAATAGAATAGAATAGAATAGAATAGAATAGAATACTTATTTGTCAATTAAAGACACCCATGACAGGCAGTATAAGTTACATGAAAATCACAATATTTACTTTAATTGGTATGATTAGATTGATTGAGTAATTAAGGCAATTTCTATTACATAACTAAAGATATCAGTATTCATACAAATTTTTACTTAATTTTCGTGCTTCGTTTTTGGGCAAAATATGTTCTCGTCGTGACTTTACGTTTTCGTTCTTGTAAAACCCATGCACAACTTAGCTATTTCCGGTGTACAGTTCTCCATTCGTAATCACTCTAGAGATAACCTCTGTTTAAATAATAAATTCCAAAATACACTTTAGATAAAATGGCAACGGAAAAACGATGCCACCAGGAAGGACTTTCTTCAACAATGTTTAGTTAGCATTAGAAATGAAAGAATTCAATGAGATCGTGATTTGGTGGAATATTTTCCCGAAAAGATGAAGAAAGTGTGTGACAAAGCGGGGGACAGTAAACCAGATGTTGATAAGGCTAAACGTGTATACAGGTTCACAAAAATATATTTTTTCTGAAACTTTCTGAGAAAGTCCATCCACAGACACAGATCAAGAGTCTAAATTTATATCAAGTGGGTTATTATGTAAGATCGCTTGGGAATAAGATATTCCCGATCGCAGATAATATCCCACTGGATGTAATTTCCAGACTCTGTTGTCCACCCTTCATTACACAGGCCTGTGACTAGTCAGTCCTTGCATTAAAATGGCTGTACTGAGCGCTTTATGTTGGGTTGATGCACCTAAGGGTTGAACGGACAGTCACTTGTTCTGATTTACACAGGATATAGGCCTATTTATGATTTTTTTACAGTACAATGTATATATTTACTCTAAATTCTAACAGGGTTCACTAAATCGGGTAGATTATACTTTGGCAGACCCCGGAAGTCAGATATTGTAATAATCAACAATCATGACCCATAAAGTTTCATTTCGTTACCATGCAGACATGACAACAAAAGGGTTAGAGTCCGCAAAAGTAGAAGTACTCCCATACCTGTTAACCTCAGAGATTGTGTATGTGGGAGATCTCCCACATTCCAACTATTTAATGTGGGAGATTTTGCGTGACGAACTTTTTCACACTAAAATTGTTAGATTAAAGCAAACAAAATTTACTGTACAACTTTTATTGTTGTTGCTGAGCAACATTACTTCAAACCACTTTGGTAGGACAATACAGCTTGTTTTGCTGATCTTAGAACAGAGTCAAGTTTTGATTTTGCTTTGCACATAATAAAGAACAAAGTGTGTCATTGTTCAACTCAGATCTCATATCTGTCTGGATTTTTTTTAACATAGAAAAAATTCTCTCTGGGTCTGCATTTTTAAGATTGGTTGATTTCCTTGTTGAAGCAACTGCTTTTTTTGTGTGAATCTCCATCAGCATGTCTTTTAATATCATATACACCACCATGGCTGACACTAAAATTTGTAGAACAAAGTTTGCAAAATGCCATATCATTCCCAAAAGAAGTAGGCTGCACCCAATCGTATAATTTTGTCCAGTCCTCCAAGAATTTGCAATAATGTTTCTTTTTCTTTGAAGAAGGGGTGCTAGGTCCTGAATTTCAACGTCTCCTTGATTGTGACATAGTTGAACAAATTTTCTTTTTTCACAACTTTGATTCGTGTAGTTATCCATTCGATATTGTAAACAACTTACATTATCGGCGTTTCTAGTAAAAACCGAGAGAATTCCGAGTAACAATCGGCTGATTCACGCAAATGTTTTAATGACCCAGCTGATAAAAACAACAAAAATGGCGTCCTAATTTTCGATTTTAATCAAATTTATGGTCGCGGGAGATAATGTGGGAGAAGTATTTCAAAGCGGGAGTTTTTAGTCTCCCACGCGGGAGGCCGAGCTCAAAAGCGGGAGTCTCCCGTGCGGGAGGCCGAGCTCAAAAGCGGGAGTCTCCCGCGAAATGCGGGAGGGTTAACAGGTATGGTACTCCACTTAATTAGTAATGTAAATTGTAAACAGACCAACTCCACTTTTTTAAGTAATTTTCAAACTTGTGATTTGAAATTAGCGCTAGACATGAATATGGGCAAGACTTGTATATAAAACTACCAGCCATCCTTGAGGGGCCGTCATACAGACATATGCATGGTCATGATCATGATCATATGCTTTTTGGTTTTACAACTAACTGCAATCGGTGCCTATCACCATTAATGTTGTGAGTTTGAACCCCGCTCAGGCGAGGTATACTCAATACAATACATTTTTTGTACATGTATCATGTGATAAAGTTTGTCAGTGACTTGGGTTTTCTCCTGGTACTCTGGTTTCCTCCATCAATAAAACTTATCGCCATGTTATAACTGAAATATTGTTGAAAGTGGTGTTAAACATAACCATAACCCTACTACAAAATGTACATGTAGCATAATGTCTAATGAACACTTTCAGCTATGATATAACAAACAGTATGACCATTCATTAAAATGTAGTCTTTACTGAACCAAGTGATGTCCTCTGTCTTAATTATGTATAAAAAATTATGTTGTACTCCCAACAGTAAGGAAATTGTCAACTCCACGACACCTAATCATAGATTGCATTCTATATGTTCAAAGGTCTGTTTATTGTTTTCTGGAGTTTTCTTGTTACCAACAATTCAGATAACGATGAAAGGTTTCTATTCCGTAATGGTGTTGAAATATGCTATTGAACAAATAGTTAATTTTGGAAGCATCAAAAGTATTTTGTTTTTGCTACTGGAAGAGACAAATCTTTTAACTCAAATTCTTTATCCAAAATCAAAGAACAAAATATAAAATGGAATAGGGCATTGAAAGTTGGTAGTTTTGGTAAATAATGTTCACATTGTATTACTTACTGTATTGCCCTGAAACTCTTTTTTTTTGCAGACATAACAGTTTACGACTTCAGTTGTTAAATTGCACTACAATGTGACCCCTTTCTTTGCCGATCGTTTCTTGGCATCATTTCAGGAAATCATGACGTGAAATAGATATCATGGATGTTGAAAGTATGGTTTAATGATTTATTATTTTTGACCAAAAATGGCAGCACATCTGATTTGTACTGTATACCAATTAATTTTATTCATGGATTTACCCACTTTTACCAGCCAAGACATGAATAAATTGAAAGTGACTAGTGCATGTAGTCCAAAAATTGCAACATTGATTTATTTGAGTACCAGGAGGCTATAACTATAAGTATCACGCTGTGCTCGACGCAGACCTTTTAGTGTTCAAGTGAGGGACAGTAATGACCTGGAGCAGAGGTAGTCGGACTCCTTCTATGGTTAACGTTTAATCTGATGGTTATTAAATACCTTCAGAAATTCTGAAAGAGGTATTAAACAAACATTCAAAAATTCAATTCAGTTTGATATATTGTAGGGCAGCTCTTGAGGCTATAAGACGACTAGATGAAATCTCTAAACAGAAGAAAGCTTACAGAGAAGTCTTCCATCAAGATGCTGTAGGATTAAGGAATAAGTAAGGATGTTATATATTAATTAGGCCATAGTAATATATTTTTATGAATTATGTCAACACAAGGGTACATTTTATGAGAGAAATAAACATAATATATGGAATAATTGTTTTTGGTGATGTAAGGGATTTGTAACTTTTTATGTACATTTTTGTATAAATTGTATAGAAACTTATACATATTCATGGCTATGAGTATAATCTGAAATGAGATTCTGGTATCACTTACCTCCCCTTTATCTGAGCAATCAAAACATTCTCCCATCCAAGTACAATCTTTTTAGATAAATTCTGATATATTGTTAGTATATTTGTTTTCATGAACATGGTTGATTGCTTAATCACTTGTCATTTAACTGCAATCAATCAATCTAATTTTAGACTTAAGGAATACTGTGAAAGACTGATGTTCTACAATCCATCTGACTATGGCAGAAAGGCTGAGCAAGTTCTATGGAGGAAAGTTTTCTATGAAATTATACAGCTAATGAAACACAATAGAAAGGTACTTTATAATACATGTATTATGTTAGGAAATCAAGGTTGTCTTACTTTATGTTTCTATGGATACAGTTTTTAATTTTAAGATTGAAAGATATGATTTTAATGGAAAATTAAGTGTGTTTTTTTTTTATCTTGCCTGGACCAATTGTTCATGTGCATGTGTCATATTATTATTAGTTTGTATCCATCATGGTTGGTGGTTGTGGAGGCATTATATGCATCCATTAGCTTTTCACTAATTGGAAATTGACTTGTCAGAAATCTTACTTGGAAGGAATTTCATATGATTTTTGATAGCTGTCAGATCAATAATACTTTTTGTGTGGCTGAAATGTCAAAAAGTTTCTTTTCAGAAGGCACATGCACTTTACACTATTTATCGATTTACAGCACATAAGAATGGGCAGTTCATTGGAGGCAGCCTTTCGGTCACATCTATGTTTATACTATTTATCTATTTACAGCACATAAGAATGGGCAGTTCATTGGAGGTAGCCTTTCGTTCACATCTACTTTATACTATTTATCTATTTACAACATATAAGAATGGGCAGTTCACTGGAGGCAGCCTTTCGTTCACATCTACTTTATACTATTTATCTATTTACAACATATAAGAATGGGCAGTTCACTGGAGGCAGCCTTTAGTTCACATTTATGTTTATACTATTTATCTATTTACAGCATATAAGAATGGGCAGTTCACTGGAGGCAACCTTTAGTTCACACCTATGTTTATACTATTTATCTATTTACAGCATATAAGAATGGGCAGTTCACTGGAGGCAGCCTTTAGTTCACACCTATGTTTATACTATTTATCTATTTACAACATATAAGAATGGGCAGTTCACTGGAGGCAACCTTTAGTTCACATTTATGTTTATACTATTTATCTATTTACA
>MJUT01022214.1:90601-124411 GCA_002080005.1 Gigantidas platifrons
GTATTTTTCTCAAATGTACCAAAAATCTTGAGGTGTTACAAAATATATTGACTAATTTAATTAATTATATAAACAAACACATTTTGTTTTGTGAATCGTAAATGACATAAAGGACAATTAATTCCCGGGCGGTATTGGGGATTATTATTCATTACGACGAGAATAGAAATTCACCCACCAAAAATATTTTGTATCTAGTGCATCATGTCAAAATCATCAACATCCGTAAATAGGAAAGCTTTGAAATTTGACAACAAAGTGAAAGCGATAAATCATTGTGATGTTGGGAAAAGTTGTCGGACTGTGGGCGAGGAGATGGGTGTTGGTCATACCCAGATAATGAACATTCTTTAAAGAAAATGCGAGATTCTTTACGATTTTGAAAACAACGTTCCCAGTTCAACCTCCTGTTACTGGAAATTTACGATTTTGAAAAACAATGCTTCCAGTTTAGTATACTTTTGTTTATTAAATATCTCTATTTATTTATTTGTATGTTTTATTCAAATCATATCATATTGAGATAATTTCATCAACAATAAATGTAAACCAGAGGAAAATTACGACAGGAACAAAATAACCAGTAAAACATTATTAAAAACATAAGATGTAATGAAAAATGTTTATTTACTACTAACATGCAATATTTTGTCAAAAAATCAAAACCCTTCACATAAAGGTCACCTGTATATAGTGGTCACTAGTGACCACTATAGACAGGTTTGACTGTATATCAAAGATGTGCATGTGGTAAGGATTTTGATTTTTGTGCATTTTTACCGAAAATATAGATTGTTGAACTTAGTCATTTTTTGGTGAATTTGGCAAAAAAGGTACATGGTTTGTCCACGCAACTCCTCCTAAAGTTTTTACAATAGGAAGTTTTTATATTGCAGATCGTTTGTGCATACATCAAAGATGTGCATGTGGTAAGGATTTTGATTTTCATGAATTTTTACCAAAAATATAGATTGCTGAACTTAGTCTTTTTTTGGTGAATTTGGCTAAAAGGGTACATGGTTTGTACGTGCAACTCCTCCTACAGTTTTTATGCTAGGAAGTTTTTATATTGTAGATTGTTTGTACATATATCAAATATGTGCATGTGGTAAGGATTTTGATTATTGTGCATTTTTACTAAAAATATAGATTGTTGAACTTAGCCATTTTTGTGTGAATATGGCAAAAGGGTACATGGTTTGTCTGCACAACTCTTCCTACAGTTTGTAAGTTAGGAAGTTTTTACATTGTAGAACATTTGTACTCATATCAAAGATGTGCATTTTGTAAGGATTTTGATTTTCATGAATTTTACCAAAAAATATAGATTATTGGACTTAGTTATTTTTTTTTATTTGTGAATTTGGCTGAAAGGGTACATGGTTTGTCCGTGCAACTCCTCTTAAAGTTTTTATGCTACAATGTTTTTATTTTTGTTGAATGTGATTACACATTATAATTTGACAAATAATATATTTTCCGTGTAGACTTAGTTTTCAATAATCTTGGACACAGTCAGAGTGAAGTGGGGGGTATTAGTCCCACTAATATCATATTGTATATTGTATATAGTATGTATATGGAGAAGACAATACTAAGTTGAAAAACTTGTGTCTGATCCTTTTGTCATTATTTAGACAATAAAATATGTTTAAATTGAATTAAAAATTAAATTAGTCCCGCTATGCGGACAGTTCTAGTTGACAATAGTTAACTTATTCCCCTTTACACAGTTGTAAATCTTTGTGTCAAACATGTTTGTGTCATATACCATGAATATCTTGAACTCCCAACTTTTTAGCTCAGCTGACAGAATTGGCATTAACTATTGCCATAATTTTTGTCCATTGTCCATCTGTTCTTCATTGTTATTGTTATCACATATTGATTATCTCCCCTGAAACTACTGGACTAATTTTGCAACCAAACTTTGCAGGAATGATGTCTGTAGGGTCCTCTATAAAAAAAATATTTTATCTTTAGAAATCTTCAACAAGATAAATCAAATGTATGGTATGCATTGTCTACGACAGGTTCACAAATGAAAAATTGACATCAATCAATCAATCTGTCAATTAAAACCATAATTTATCAATACTTTCATAATGTCTCCATGACAACAACTTAATGAGCAACAACTAACCTGTAAACCAGGAGAAAGTTGTAGCAGATACAAATCTGTAGTGATGAGAAACTAATTGTTTCCATGAAAAAAATAGAATAACTAAGTCAGTTGTTGCAAAATTATTTTATTCTTGTAAGTTGCCAATACATTCCACATAGATTAAATCAGCTGTCAATATAAAAATCAGCTGGTAAATTAAAGATGGCAAACCTTCAGAGGGAGTTCATTTAACACTGGCAGAAATTGGATTTAGGGAGCAAAATCAAAGGAAATAATGATATACATTATAGGAATAAACATACTCACCTATAATTGTACTATCAGTTGTAGGCTATGCACATAGTAACCTATGATAACAGTTTTGATTGGACCAGAAGTCAAACACATAGTTCATGTTTACTACAATGTCTTAAAGCACTGATTCGTGGAAGTAAATTGCTAATCTTGGTAACTTTGACACATACAACTTGAACTGTTTGTTACTAATTACCTAATTATACTTTGTAGTGTTATAACATAAATTAATATAATATTTTTTTACAGGACCATTTATGGTTTATTTATTTTCCTTCTAGTTACACTCAACATTTTGACATGTTTAATCATCACAGTTCCCATTTTAAGTTAACAGGGGTACACATGTTTTATGTCAGGGGTATAAATTCTAATGAATATTTAAATTACAAATAATATCTAATATTTACAGAGTTCATGATACCAAGATGTTTCTGATTCAGTTTCTTCAACTTGTTGGTGTTTTCCATGCTACAGACAAACAGTAAGTTATCTTCATGTATAATTGTTATTCTTCTGTTCATTTAAACCCTACGAAATGCATCGGTGATGTAATGTTAGAATGATTGCCTTTAGTGTGGTAGATCATTGGTTTGAGCCTCAGTTTGGGTCAAACCAAGTGCTATATAATTGATATTTGCTGTTTCTCTGCTAAACAGGCAGCATTATGGAGTAAGAGCTAATACTGGTTGGCTCGAAATCAGAATAATGTGTCTAAGTGGAGCAACATGTCTATCTGTGGACTGGTGTTTTTATAAGCTAGCACTATGAAAATTCAACTAAGCATGTTGGTATAGTACAAAGTTGACATCATTGTCATCATTATCATCATCATCATCATCATCATCTCGTTACAATGTAGCTTGTTCTGGGCATGATATTGCTGAATAATTACTCTCTTGTCGCTAAGCAACAATCACTCACGTTACTTTTTAAAGGCATCACAGATGGGATTGTAAATTGTTTGTATCATGTATCATCTATTATACATGTGTTGTACCACTACTTAGTACTTCTATTTATCGGAAAATTTGACATTTTCTCTTTATGTGTGTCGCTTATCAAGTCTGGATAACTGAACTGACCTTGATACACAAAAATATTAGGTCAGTTCGTAACTCGCATGCTCAAGTTTATCTGTCAATCTGACGTAAAACACATTATGACGTCACCAATAAAAACAATAACGTCAGTTCTGAAGACCTGACTCGCTGAGATATTACTGATAATGTCTATCTCAACCTTCAAAATTGCCGTTATTCTAACAACAGATTGTAACAACCACAATATTTATATTATATATTTTAGACTTAAGCCTTCAGATATACAAGAGAAATGCCAGTCAACATTACAGAAGTTTAACCTCTGTATGTTTTATGAGGCAGACATGGAGGAGGACAGGAAAGAAGAAAATCTCTATTTCCTTGACGATGACATTATATTTAAACTGGTTGTTATATGTATGGCTACGATACATCTACTTCAGCTTCAAGGTACAAATAACATTCAAACTGGTACAGTCAAACTTTGGTAGCTCAGACTCAGATGGAACTGTTTTTTTAGTCCTGCCAATTTTGCTGTTAATTCCTTGTCAAATATTTAGAAAAATACATGTTCTGCATAATTGTTTAGACAACAATTAAAGGTTATTTAGCTGTAGTATGATTTTTTACCATTAATTACAATTGATGAAGAAGTACTATTGTACCAAGATGAGCTAATCAAGCTGAGCCTACACTTGACAATAAATGAAACAAACATATGATCAAATGGTTGTTAAAACAATATTTAAAATTGTTATTACATAAATTTATATTATTTAGGTTTTTTTCCCAATTTTTATAGTTGCTAGAAACAAATAATATCAAACTGTGTGATCTAAAGATTCATCTAAATACCCCCCCCCCAAAAAAAAGATAGAAATGTACTAGTAGTGAAATTCTTGTTAACCTAAGTTGTTATAAATACCAATAGAAACAAATATAAAAAGAAATGATCATAAATTATGCTTAAATATGAAAATTTGACTTTTAAAATATATATCCATCCCATCCAAATTATCAAACATACTGATATCGATCCAACTATTAATACATGACCTCGTATTTCCTGAAGAAAAAAAAAAGATTGTGAAAAAAAAAGTTTCTAAGGAAAGTTTGAAGATATCAAATAGGAATTCAGAAGCTGTAACTTTTGATAACTTTCTAAAGGATTAAATCTTTTATTTACAACTAAGGACACTATACTGGGCATCAGTCTATCATTGTGTTATGAAACTGTCCCGTGTTGATATAAGATTTTGTTTCTCTGAAATTACTGAACCTTGGTGACTCGAACTTCCGATAACTCGAACACATTTTGACAGTACCTTTGAATTTGAGCTACCAAACTTCTACTGTAGTACATAATTATACAACATATACAGTCAAGAAAGGTTAGAGATACTGACAGGGTAACCAGAAGCTGTAAATAGAAGAAGAACAGAATACAATGGCTAAAATAAAAGGACAAACAATGGTCTTTGAAAAACCTACACAGAAAAATAGATAAAGCAACAGGAACCCCACAAAAAATGTAAGGTTGAAGTCAGGTGGTCAGGAAGGAAAGCAGTTGCTGCTCCACTAGTGCTACCTGTCATGTTGCTGCTCCACTAGTGCTACCTGTCATGTTGCTGCTCCACTAGTGCTACCTGTCATGTTGCTCTTGTTACAAACTCTGTGATAACTTGCTTTAATGGTCACCTTTAATTAACAGTCGTCTGTGGTAAACGATCAGTTTAAAACACTCCTGAGTGTATTTACATGTTATTTTATCTCCAATAAGCGATCACCTCTCCATGAACATTCTAATGCCAAATCTTCAAATTTCTTTCCTATTCCTTAATATCAATGTGTCTTCTTTGTTTAAATTATTTAAGTAAAATATCATACAAGTAATGTAAGATTAATACAGAAGAAATTTCTAGAGAATATTGGATTACTCTGTGGTATTGGTCTCTTGTTACAGAATGTGTGGGGGGACTACATTTCATTGGCCTCCATGTTAGAATATTGGATTACTCTGTGGTATTGGTCTCTTGTTACAGAATGTGTGGGGGGACTACATTTCATTGGCCTCCATGTTAGAATATTTGATTACTTCATATTATTGGCCTCTACTTTGCTTGTCATTTGGATAAACACAATTATATCTGCTATAAGATAAGACATTAATTGGATGTATATTTTATTATTTTGTTTATAATAATTTAATATTTTAGGCTCAGGTCAGACTACAGCAGCTACAGCCTTCCTTCTAGCTTTATTTTCTCACATCCTGAATCATGTGGTAATGAGACTTCAGGCTTCACTGTATAACAAAGAGAATCCAAACAAAATACTGACTCATAATGTGGACCAGGAAGGTAAATACATGTACTTGTAACAATTTGTATTCACACCTATAAATATACAAGACACAAACATTAAATTAACTTTTAAAGACATTAGGAAAAGACAAGTGTACTTCTTTAATATTACAAGAAAAGATCGTACATAGGAACCAAATGTTAAATATCAAATGTTTCAAGTATATTTCTGACTGCATTGGTGGTGTAATGGTTAGCATGCTCGACTTGAATGTAGTAGATCCTGGGTTCAAGCTCCAGTCGGGTCGAAGCAAATACTATGAAATTGGTATTTATTGCAGTTCCACTAAGCATGCAGCATTAAGAACAAGCAATAAACAAAAATCACTCAAAGACTATAAAATTGGAGAAAGACTGGTTGTCTCGGAAGCAGGATAATGTGTCAGAGTGGAGCAGCATGTCTTTTCGCAGACTGTTGTTACACTGAGTCAGAACTATAAAAATCCTACCAAGCATGTTGGTCTAGTGCAAAGCAGTCATCATCATCATCTCATCAAAATATAACTTGTTCTCACCATGATATAGCTAAGAAAATTGCTTACTTGGAGTTAAACAACAATCACTCTCTCACTCAAATATATTATATGTCTGTAACACCTAGCATATTATTTTTATTCTTCTTGACTAAGAATTACATTTTTCAAAGCTACCTCACATGAGCACTTTCAAAGAATTGATCTCTTATGTAAGCATTTTTACAAAATATTCAGTTTCATAATGTAAATATATTTTAGACGATGATTTATCAGATGATGACCTTGTGTATAATGGTTTGACCTCTGACCCTGAACCTGATCAGCATATAAAGAAATCAGAGTTGGTCAAAGAGGTAAAGGTTGAAATGAGTCAACAAGATACAGAAGATGACAATGATCTCTCCAAAAAGGTATCTTGCTATGATGAATTGAGGAATCTATCTGTGGATAATTTTTCCACTTATGAAAACTTTTTGAACTTTGAAAACATTTCTATGAATGAGTTTACAGTTATTGATGACAGAGGGCAACAAAACAGGCTTCAGATTATTTCTTTAGTATTTTCAAACTTCTCTTAAAAAATAATGTACAATATTATTCATTTAAAATTTTAGGAAAAATAGATTAAAGCTATTGTAAGTACAGGATAATATTCATTGTAATTCAGTGACAAACGCATTACTGTGTCCATAATCATTTTGTGAATGTGCACTTTTTTCTGTTTTTTTTTTATATATATTATTTCCTAGTACATTCTTTTCAGAAGTCTCGTCAGTCTAGATTGAAAAGTTACAAAAGACGTCGTAGACGTGCTAGAGAGGATAGCAGTGACAGTTCTGATCTCTCTGATATGTCTGATCTCAGTGAAGGTAAGTAACCAGTGCCATCTTAACGCATGGGCACGCCGGACAGTTTCCCAGGAGCCCCATGTTAATCTATATATGTTGTGTATGGCATGTTTTTTTTTAAAGTTTAAACACTTATTTTGTTGGAAGTATCAATACAATGAATATGTTTAATTTTATTGACATTTACAGTTTTATTCCTATGAGTGGTTGTGTAGGTATGGGCCCAGTGCACTGCTTTGCCCGGTGGCCTATAATGCTGTTAAGAAGGCTCTGTAAGTAACAATGCAAAATTAACATTACCAACACTGTTTTACTGGTTTACTGTGTAATGTCCTTTATTATACCCCCACTCCACCGGATTTACCGTTTTACCTCTGTCCGTCCGTCCTTCCGTCCATCCCAAGATATTTTTCGTTGCATTTTATCAGCAACTATTGATGGCAGAAATCTGATATTTGGTCACAAGCTTCATATAGGTATGCCATATTGTGGGAAGCGTTTTTGGACCCGTCAAATTCCTACTTCCTGTTTGCCGACTTAGTTGGTTTTTATACACATTGAACATATATGCGGGGGTATCATAAGTGAGCATTAGCTCACATTTCATCTTGTTATGATTGTTTATACTGGTGATAGTTCTTGTATGTCTGCTCTTAGTGAATGGAGAGCAAAATAGTGCTAATACCATGTTAATGAACACATTGCCAAAATAGGGCTAATACCATGTTAATGAACACATTGCCAAAATAAATCTGGGCATAATTATTTTGCTGCCATATTGGGCCCTATTAAAATGTATTTAAGAAGATCAACCCAAATATCTGATGGCCCAGTTTACTCTCCATGCAAGATTATTTGAATTTTTTTTTTTAAAGCACATGGGTTGCTGTGGATACGACCTGAATATGATAAAATCTTTAGAATGGTTTTTTTTTTACCTCATATTTGTATAAATATTTATTATAGGAGGTGAAGACCTACCAGAAGATTTTATGTCAGAAGAGTCTGAAGGGGAGGAAGAATTTGTTGGATTTTTTACGAATGATTCAGATTCAGACATGTCAGATCATCTGATGGACAGCCAGGAATTAGAGCCAGGATTCTCTGGTGAAGGAAAGAATGTAGTTAATAATAAACTTCAAACAATAGATGAAAAAAGTAATGCAAGTGACAGTTCACAAAATACTGATGGTACATCAAATGGAAAATCTGTCAAACCTGACCCAAATGCAAAGGTCAATCCATGGTTGAAATCAGTTGACCGCGACAGTCTAGCTCACTTTTCATCAGAACTTTTCTCTTCATCCATGAGTTTTCTAGGACAAAATTTTAAATTATCATCACAGACAGACAAATCATTTGAGAAGGACATAGAGGAGTATGAGACATGTAAAGATGTAATACAGGGCAGAAAGCAAGTTTCTATTCCACCAGGTTTGTATCTCTAGTATAAAAAGTGTTTAAAAAAATCAGTGTGTTCATTATGGTTAAATCCGTTTTTAGCTCACCTGACCCGAAGGGTCATGTGAGCTATTGCCATCACTTGGCGTCTGTCGTCCGTCCGTAAACATTTCAATCTTCTTCTAGAGAACCACTGAAGCAATTGGGACCAAACGTGGCAGGAATGTTCATATCATGGTCTAACCAAGTGTTGTTACTTTCGTTACGATCAGTTATCCAACATGGCTGACAGGGGCCATAAAAGCCTCTGATTGGCTGACATTTTTAATGATCTTCTTCTCCGATACTACATGGAGGATGGAATTGAAAATTGTCATGAATGATCATTGCAAGCTGCTAATTCAGTGTTGTTACTTTTTGGACCGATTGAAAATCCAAGATGGCCACCAGCGGGGGACGTAATTTAACATAGCGACCCTATCGTCGTCACATTTTACATAATCTTTTCACATAAAAATGTCCTCTTTTGAAATCACAGGACCATATTAATCCAAACTTGGGCTGGATGGTCCTTGGGGTGTTCCTCTTCAAATAGTATGATCTTTCAGTGTGATATTAACAAGATCATTTAATTTTGATTTTCTGATTGGTAAACATAAACCCTTTGCAGTAATGTGAGTTTTGATTATACTGGATGGGCATTTAAAAGAAGATTGCAATAGCAGGGTCAATAACTGCATAGTGAACTGATTACAATCAGAGACAGTATAATCTGCATGTTGTAGGTCTTAACTGTAAGATAGACACTGCTTCTACATTCTTTTTGATAATTGATTCTTATACTCTGGTAGGATTTGCCTCTTCGTTGACTTTGTTAATTCTTTATGATATTTTGGTAGGATTTGCCTCTATAATTCTTTATCATATTTTGATAGGATTTGCCTCTACATCTGAAGCTCGTCATGTGGCAGAAATAACCAACAAACTAGCTAACTTTGTCATAGAAACAGATACAGAGGCTAGCATCATGCCAACAGATGCAGGTATAGTACACATTAATGTAAAATACACATCCTTATCATGAGCCTCATCATATCTTATTGCATCCTGTGCAATTTCTTGTACAGTATATATAATCTTGGCTTGACCAAAACAAATCTCCGCAAGAAAATTAAGTATAATAGACATCATGGTTAGATGTTTTATATTGGGCCACACCCACCACATTAATTTGAAAATTATCAACGCCACTAATCAATCTTATATATATTCACTGAATTTTCACCAACTATTTTGTGTGTCGTGAACTATATATGTACAACTATAAAATAGTGAAAATATAAAAATAAAATCCATGTGATATTTTTCAGTGTTTATCATAACTTTTGTAGTTGTTAAAATATATTATATACAAATTTAAAGTAAGGAAGAATGTGATATAAAAGCAAAAACAAATCAGGAAGTAGATTGTGAGTTTATGGTAGATTTTATCTTTAAAATAAAACTTTTAAATAACCACTTTACTTTAATAGAACAATCAGCCACAGAGACAGAAGAACAAAGCAGTGAAACAGAGTCTGTTGAGAGGTTAGTTGTTATAGAATGAACCAATAATGTTTAAAACATTCTTTGGAGAAAAAAATACAGGTTATACAGACCTGTATTTTACCATTGTTATTATTTGTAATTATGAAAAGAAACACAGATGGTCAACAATTCTTCTAATATCAACAACCACCTCTAACCTCAAATCATTGAACTAGAAAAAGACAACAACATATAGCATTGGTAATCCAGATCTGGCTTGGGATAGACACAAAAGTCATGTTTCATGGGCAGCATACTACAGCAAAGCTAATTCTACACAATATAATTTGTCTCATATGTTCATTTGTGTTATTTACTATCTATTTTCAGAGTACAGATGCAGTCCTATGATTTCTTAATTTAAGTTTACTGAATGCATAGTTTAACTGATAATTAAGAGGGTTTGTCACACATGGGTCTATATTGTAGTTAGATTTAAATAAACCTATGTAAACAGTGCTTATCACAACTAAAGTTATGAGTTTGATTCCTGATCATGGTAAGATGTACTCAATGTTTGTCAGTATGTTGTTAAGAATGTAAGTATTTATTTCTCTGTACTCTGGTTTCCTCCGCTAATAAAAGTAACTGCCATGATATACCTGAAATATAGTGAAACCTATATAAACCAAACCCTGAATAAAATGAAATCTTGTATAAACCGAAATTTAAAAAATTTCCAAGTGTAGGAAATCTTTTATTTAACCTGTATAAAGCAAACACCTGTCTATTCCAATCACAAATGCTAATTCTAAAGAGATTCAGTTTAGACAGGTTTCACTGTTTTGTTGATAGTGGTCATAAATACCTATAGCCCCACCATACCATATGAAGAGTAATTGACATAAGGGACATAACTCTTTTTAGGTCTGAAGATGAACACCGTCAGTTACAGTATATGTTAGATATTATCCAACAGGAAGGTCTGCTGTCTGTTGTCAAGGTGATGTGTGATTGGATGAAGTGTAATACAGGAGTCATTACTACATGTGCACAGGTAATAGAATACTTACAAAACTACATCCAGAGAAGTATCAGATCACTGTTTAAGATACATGTTTAAATATATGCTGAATGAACAAAGTTAAAAACTCTCTGTATGATATCAAATATAACAGATCTGTAGATTCCATTTCAATGTTGAAACTTATACAATGCCAGTACAAAATAGTGTTTGGATTGGCAGGGCTCCAAACCAGGCGAAGTGGGCGACTTCTTCGCCTTGGTTTCAATGAAATTGCCCAATTTCTGTCAAAAAGCGAAGTTTTAGTCGCCCTGTCAGTCTTTTCAAGTCCGTATTTTTTTTTCCACCAATAATCATACTTTTTCTTCAATATTCACATAAAAGGAGCTCCCATGTTCCTGAAATTTGACCCATACAGGGTTTGATGCTCAATATTTTATTCCAATCTCGTTAATTATATCCTTTTTAAGATCATTTTGCAGCACGTTCGTTTTGTGAAAGGTAGGGGAACATGCGGTAGTGAGGAAAGAAATGTTAAAATTTTGATCGATTTTCAGAAGTCTCCCAGATTTTTCCTCACTTCGCTCTTAAGTCAAGAGAGAGAGAAGTCAAGTCGCCCTGTTTTTACTATGTGTGGTGAGTCATGGATTGGTATGACATAGTGCATAGCAGGTTAAAGTATGATGATATTGGCCAACTAGGATTTTCAGATCAATACAGATTATCTTTGATGCTGCACATTTTATTAATATTTTCTGAGTATTCAGCTGTTGTTTATCCTATTTTTGGCATTAAACAACAATAATTCACTCACTAATATTTCAGAGTTCGCAGTCTTTGTGGCACAGATTATCTATCCTATTGAACATTTTACCAAAGGAAGCAGCTTTAATTGATCATGGTATGTTGGTCCTTTTATAATGTATCTTATCTAATTATTGGTACCATACTATTGCTTTAGAACGTTATTGGTTAGAATTTCTAAATAATGACAAGTTCTGTTATTATTTATACTGTATCTAATTGACGAGTTTCATTATCAAAAATAGGTGACGAATGACCAAATAACGCAGTAAATCTTGAATGCACACAGCGCTTGAGTGAGTTACAACATTATTTGGTCATGAGTGACATATTTTTTATAATGAAATTCATCAATTAGTTGTAATATTTTGTATATATAAAAAATCTTTCGAATCAAATTTAATGTAAAATGAATTTAATTGCACTATATTACGTATGTAGTGTAGGGATATACTATAATGTGTATCACTTCAAAAAACTGTAAAGCCATACGAAACAGTCAAAGAGAAGTAACTGTAAATATTACAGAAAAGAAATTTCAACAAGGAAATGATATAGCGAGAGTGAAAATAAAAACTATAATTTCACTGTGAAGATATTGTTTTTATTTAACTCAGAAAATTCTTTATTTCACAGCTATCTATATAATAATAACATATTTAATTAAAATGTTTCCACTTTACCAAAATCATCTAGTGGATTGATAAAGTTGCACTGGAAATATTATAAGGTGAAAGTTTTACATTTAGATATTATTAATATATTATGCAAGAATTCAGATTATTGCCAATTTATACACACAAAACAGAAAAATTTCTTTTGAAAATAAATAGTGATTGTTGACAATATTACCACTTTGTAAGTTCATCTATATCTAGAGCAAATCAAAAAAATATTTCAAGAATTCTCATTCAAGACAAAATTTATTATAGGGGGGGGGGGGTGTTTGATATAACATCAACAATATTTCTGCTATATCATAGTGGTCAGTTTTATAGAGAAGACTGTAATGTCTGGAGAAAAACCATCAGCCTTCTGTAAGGCAAAGACAAGCTGTATCACATTAGGTTAAATCAATCTCCATGGTCGAGAAGTCAAACTCTTGAAGTTTTTATGGTGAAAGGTACTAATGGTATATATAGATAGATGTAAATCTAACTGCCATACGATTGCAGTTACTGAGACTTCCAATACAGTTGAGGTTAGTGGTCTTAAAAGATACAACTGACATGTCACTCATTTTGAATTGTTATATTTTTTATGAATTTAGATCATTGTTGGATTGACGATTTGAAAGATGTTTTAAAGTCAGTACAACAGTCAGACTGGAAACAGGTCATTCCTTTGAGAGAAGACAATAGTCTATGTCAGTTATCTTCCCTGGCTGATATCCATAATACCATAGAATTCACAGTTAAAAGACGAGGACAGTTAAATGAAGTTCAGGAGGTAAAGTTTAAAAAAAAAATTCAAATTACTGAATATATTTTGCTTTCAATTTCAGTTTCGTTTCATTCTCATTCAAACAATTTAGAAATATCTGCTTTTGTTTACAACCTTCAATATTAAAATTATTCTTATTGCATTGTTTGTATTATTTCAGTAGTCCCCCTTTTATAAGGATACCCTGTTCAGTAATGAAAAGATCCCCTTATAAGATGGGTGACATTTCTTAATGGGGGATAATTTAATATTATTTTACTATCTCAGTGCATCAGAAATCTGACTTGATATGAGAGGTGACCTTTGGTGGGAGGGGAGCAACTGTACACATATCTTACATTGTAATCATATAAGAATACACAAATTTTGGTATATTGCAACCTTCCATTTTAATAACTATTAAAAGGAACCCTTTTCTACTCCTTTTCGGGCCATTATGGTCATGATTGTATGGTAGTTGGATTAATAACTACATGTACAATCAGTGTCAATCACCACTAAAGTTGTGAGTTTGAATCCCGCTCAGGCGAGGTGTACTCAATACAACATTATGTGATAAAGTTTGTCTGTGACTTGCGACAAGTCAGTGGTTTTCTCTGGGTAAATCCGTTTTCCTCCACCAATGGAACTGACTTCCATGAAATAACTGAAATATTGTTGAAAGTGGCGTTAAACACCATAACCTTCTACCCCTTTTCAACAGTGAATTTCAGAATCCTTCTGATTAGTTTAAAGATATTCATTCAATCATGAATATGCATTTAATATTACAATTGAGCAAAATACAAATTTGACAGGATTCGTAAACAAGCTAATAAAAAAGCTTATGCTAAATCGTTTCCTGGAAAACCAGTGAATAAATGTACATGCTAAACAAAATAAAGATAATACGCATATATTAAGAGAGAAAACAATGATTTTAATAATTATCAAACTTCCCCTGTGCTGTTTATTATAAGATATATTATTTATTCCTACCTATCCTTCTTAAAAACATTTGTTAAAATACACTCTTTTTCAACCCCACTTCTGATCGTCGGTTTAAAGACAGAACTTTGGATAGCACTTGCCTTCCTTTGTCTGTTATTACCTTTACACATTTTAATCTTTTCCTCTGAAACTGTACATGGAATTCAAATCAATCTTGACAGGAGAGGTACTTGTTTTGTCTCTTCACTTTACATCTATGTAGCAGCTGTTTCTAAAAATAGAGTATACTGACTCCCGGAAATAAAAATGTACCTATATTTAGAAACAAAGAAGCTGTACTATCAGAATTAATTTGATCAGTATCGTATATCCTGTGCTATAGGTTGGAAATTTTTGGCATGATCAAATTTTTAAAGATATGCCTATAACAGATGAATTAATGTAAAGTTTCACATAGAAAGCTGTTTTTAGAAGTAGCAGAACACTATACTGCCCTTCTGTTTTTGACTAACTCTCATTTGTACATACACATTGAAATAATTCTACAGTAGGTTGCTCCTGCTCCAGTCACAATGTTGATGATATATGAAAACAAATTTGGTCAACATATCTGAATTTAGATTAAGGTAGGACTCAATATGACAAATTTAAACAAATTTTTTTTTTTTTAAAAAGCTTCCTTCTAAGGAACTGCCTTTTAAAATGTTTGCATTTTGTATATCGATCTGAAGAAGAAAAAAAGATTGGTAGCACTATATCAGGATATTGAAAACTATTTTTAGAATCTATGAAACCCTTTGAACCCGAACTGTATGTAATTGAAATGACATTTTACAATAAAAAGATCATTTATAAGCAGATGAAAAAATGTGAACTCATGTTAATAGCATCTGGTATGTTACAAAATTTATTAGAGTGATCTCCCTTTGACTGGTATAAATGACATGAATTTTTATCATTTTTACAATTTAAAATGTCAGTATTCATCAACATTTCTACAGTTTGTATGGTTTTGTTTTATCTATTTTTTAGACATTTTTACGAATTGGTTGTATCCGACAATTTGGATATTTCCTTTCTGGTTTAGACACAGTACAATTTAATTATGAAGAAGTCCAGGGTGTTTTTGTTGGACCAGCACAGACAAACAGTTCAGGAAATGAAAAGGTTGCCATGCAGAGAGTGGTAAGTTTTTTTTTAATTTTATTTCATAAAGCATTTTTATTTGACTTTTAAGAGTAAAAGTTTAGTTTGGTTGATATCAGAATAAGAGTTTAAAAAATTTGCAGGTGGTGAGATATTGATAAATATAAAAATTATCATAATTAGCAGGTGATGCCATTTCTTTAAAATTTGATTGTGATAATTAGTCTGACATTAAATCAACAACACAAGATATGAAATAACAGAGTTTTATAAGTTCACATTGAAAGGTAACAATCCTTGATTCTTGACAGGAATCAGCATATTACACTTTGTTTTGGACTTTTAAGTGAATTGTGATTTTGTCATCGATATAGGTCAGTCGAGTAATGGACCTTGTTTTATAAAAAATAATTTCATTTGAAAATATCATTTTGTACTTCCTAAAGGGTTTTGTTAATATATTATCTTTTAAAAATGATAACATTTGGTGAAATTATATATCTATTCCATACATAGTGTTGGTATCTTTATGATAGTGTTAGTTTTACACAACAGTCAAGACTTGATATAAAGTTTTGTACCAACACACTATGTATGTAATAAGTTTTTCTCACTAATGAGACAGCACAGTTCCTATTTTTAGCTGTGTGAGATATCCTTATCTCAACCCGTGGGTGAGATAAGAATTTCACGCTACTTTTCCTGTAAAAATGCTACGTTTCGCAAGATGTCATTCTAAGCCGGGAATGTCACATTAATATACACCTGTCTGATAGCTGAATAACAGATATAGTACAAATTTAACCATTGGTTGTTTTTTTTTAATACAGAATCCAACCGTATTAAATATATTTGTGTCTTTTATTTTCATTTTTTCATATTTCTAGATGTCCTTTTCCGTACCTTTGACGTTATTCTTCAATGACGTCAAAATATGTGTCACGTCACATTTCATGTCTCATGAAGGAAAATACAGTACTTTCAATAAAATATTAGTGAGAAAAAGAATCAAACACTGGTAAGAGTGCAAGACGGAAAAATCTCAGACACCCGCGGGAAAGATTTCTATAGGTCTCCAACTCGGCAGAGCCTCATTGGAGACGAGAAATCTTTCCCTTGGGTGTCTGAGATTTTTCTGTCTTGCCCTCTTACCGGTGTTAGATCCTTTATATCTAACATTCCAATAAAAAACAAAATTTTAAACAAATCAAATGCATCATGGGCTGAATTAGAATTAAAAAAATTATTACAGTACTTTGAGAGTGCTTACATTTAGTACATGACGTCACATTATTTGGTGCTCTTCATTCAAAATTGTCAGGTTTCACTAAATAATCAACGGACTACGCTTCTATTGTGGATAGGTGGAATAAATGTTTATGTACTGGACAGTGCAGTTGCCGTAAATAGTGAAACTAAACTATGTCCTTGGAAATTGGAATATGACTGAATTCGTGATTTGTCAGATGGACAAGTAAATATCATTGAATGAACATTGGAGAGTCGCTTTGTTTATGTTGATAATGTTGAGACATCTTTTCCCACATTCCAATACTATGACCTCACGAAAAAGTAGTCCAACACAAAATATCCCATGCCATTCTTTAATCACCTCAGTGTGGCGATACAACATCTTGTGTCAGACAGGCCATTTTCTTTATTTATAAAGGAAAACATACATCATGTTAGATAATTTTGTTATTCCACTACAAACTGGTCTTGTATTATGGGTCATGTGAAAGGGTTGTACAAAGTACTACACGTTAATGACAGTTGTTTTATTATAGGATTAGATATGATTTTGTATAAGTTTATCAATGTGAACAACCACCTCAGCCGAATCACTCTCAAACTGAATAAAGTCTGAACTTGACAGATATGCTCATTTAAGAGTGTGAAACAAGGAGTGTAATAGAACATAATCTTGCATACTAGTAATAGAAAATGAAAATAAGAATAGTGGGAAATTACTCTCTTCAAGAACGAGACACAAAAAAAGAATGAAAATTGATTATCGGTAATACTTATATGTACATACGTTATATAATATTGTTCTTATTTTTATAACTCTGAAGCAAACTTTGGTGATACTTAGACACTAAATTATCTGCCACTTTTAGAGGTAAAGCCCATTAAAAATTAAACATTCTGGTCGTTCATCATTGCTATATTTTATTGTTATTATTTGGTGGTGCATTTGTGTCATCTGCAGATTCATTGAAATACAATTTATATTCTGAGATCTGATTGTCATTTAAAAACACATTTTGCAGTTCACATGTGTTTGGTTTCATTGTGATATCATCACTGAATGTTTCTTGTCTTTAGTACCAGTTTCTATGGTAACACAATGGTGTATTCTTCTGATGCACACTTCTCTGCCTCATGCATTCTCCTTCTTTGATCTCAAAAATTCCAAGAGCAGCAGAAAACAGTTTTTTTTATTCTTTGTTCTTCAATCAACTACGTCCAACGTTCTTGCAGCTAGTTGATTGAAAAACATAGAATTTAAAAAACAGGTTGAACGAGAAATAAAATATGTCAAACATGCTGCACTGAAATAACCCTATACCAGACTAATTTAATGGTTCAGATTGATTATGGGGTTTCTATCCCTACCAGGTCCTAAGGTGTCAAAAAGGATAGATTATTTTCTTTCAGTTGTTTATTAGATTCGTATTTATGTAGTATACAAACAGATTTTGTATGGCTTATACCGTTTTCAAGATATAAGGGGTTTCAAAATGGTGCAATTGAGCCAAAACTCAAAATTTTGAATTATGAATTTGATAGGTTTGTTTTCTTTATATTTCTTATAAAATTTCCTGTCTGCATTCTTCAAGCAGATTTGTCCAGCAGAGAAATAATTTAAACTTACAACGATTATGAACAACTGTCATTTTGTTTGTTTGTTTATTTGTTTGTTTATTTGTTTGTTTGTTATTGATAGTTAATCTATATAGGTTATATATTCAACTAAATGATATCATTCAGTAAACTAGCTTTGTCAACAATTTAATTGCATGTGATGTCTTCCCTTTGTCCCGTACTCTGAAGTCCGAGGACAAGGATCGTGACAACTAACTCCTTGTTATGATGATGTATATCTTACAGTCATGGTTCTGTATTGACACAGTGATAACCTCAAGTTATTTATCAACAAACAATATTGACACTAGATAGGGCTATAACACATTTCTGGTCAAGTAGATATTGATAATCCTCAAATCTATTTTCATCCTTAAGTGTCACATGCAATTTCAATATTGAAACAAGCAGTACTTGTATGAACACTTTATGTCAGATGATTTTTAATATCGTATTTTTTTTTTAATGTGTCAAAAATCGTTGGAAATTTTTTTAAATTATTTTTTGTTGTTGAATTTCTTATCTTTTCAGTTAAATTTAAGCGTTAATTTGTTAACAAAAAGAAAGAACTTGTTGGTGTCACCTGGTATCTTTGAATATTTAATTGATAAATAAACGACAATCTACTAATAAATTGATTATTGCATCAAACAATGTGCCTCGCCCACATTTTTGTGTCTCTCCAGCAGGACCTTTCACCTTGTATTTTTATGTACATTGTAATTTTGAGAGTTTACAGTGAGTTGGTATGGTAGGTGAAATAGGGGCAGGGAATACGACTTATTTTATACCCCTCCCCCCTTTTACAAGTAATATCTATGATAAATGATGTGATTCCTGATTGATTGATTGATTGATTGTCTGCTCTTTGACATCAACTGAGCTGTGTTTCAGCAATATTATTGACAAAACATGTAACAAACAATTGGAATGGGTCTGTAGACAGATATGTGAAAAGAAGAGATGAGGGGTAGTGAGAGAAATTTTGCCTGGCAGAATCAGGCAAGCAATGACCACTGGTTTATATATATATCTATATATCTATATAACAGTCACTAATTGGGTTTATTTTATTATTGAAAACAGTAAACAGGAAGCTACTGCAAACCCTTTGAAAATTATAAGAGGTAGATTTTTTTTTATCTTGCTGTTTGACTGAAATATAACAATCTTACTGAAGTAATAGCCTTGATTTTATGGAAACATGTATTGACCAAGTACCAGGTAATAAAAAAAAAAAACCATTGAATACCCATAATAATATTCTGAGAACACTCAAGCTTGAACAATATATGACAACAAGGGGTAAAATTAGAGTGAAGTATGAACGGAAACTAAAACACTTGAAAATCAATACTGGTGTGAAGATAGATAAACTATATTGTCTGGTTCTTCCTTCCTTTCTACAGGAAGTTATTTTGTTTATCACGAATGACATTATCTATTTTACATCTATAGATACAGGGTTATGCTTCAGTGTTATTAAATGTTGTAATTTTTGATTTTGTCTATTTTCCCGGCTATTTTACATCTCTAGATACAGGACTATGCTTCAATGTTATTAAATTTTGTAATTTTTTTGTTTTCTCAAAAATAGGTCCGGGATAGGTATGACACTTCACTGATACTCAGATAAATGTGTTTACTCAATATAGCTAGAACAGTATCTTATTACAAATTAAATGTCCCTATCTGTATCAGAAACAGAACAGTCATTTGATATAATTTGTTTACTCACATTTGAATATAATTTGTTTACATTTACTGGCACACAAAACTTGTTTATATTTACTCATAAGGAACTTGTTTACAGCTACACTCACATGGAACTTTTTAACATTTACTCAAACCCACATAAATTTTGTTTACTTATGGTCATGTGAATCACCACTTTGAGTCCATTGTTATCAGTAAATTTTTTAATTTCATTCTTCTCCTTCAAAACCACTTCACCAATTGAAACCAAACTTGATATTAATGTTCATTGGATGGTCCTCTACAAAGTTTAGGTTTCCTGTTCAGCTCCGAAAGATGACTGTCAAGGTCAATAATGTGCTTTGCTTGATTTTTAAATTAAAAAAAATCTTTTTAGAAACCTCTGGGCATATTGCATTGTGATATTGAAGTAATAATTAAGAAATAAATCATGGAAGCCAGAATGTGTTGGGAGTTTTAACATGGATTGGCGGATATTAGTATGTTATCCCGAGCCAGAAGCGAGGGATAAAATTTACTAATATCTGCCAATCCATGTTAAAACTCAAAACACATTCTGGCTTCCATGATTTATTTCAATTCTGATATGTCTAAGAGTACAAATACGGTAGTATACTTTGATTGGAAGACGGTAATTTATACATACGCTTGCGGAAAATGTCGCACACAGTATATGTAACTCGAATAATACTACACCCTCTATCGGCATTATTCGGGTCACAATTTATGCTGCCAATGGAAACGTCAGTCACATTCATCGGCGCATGTGCTAATGAGATAATACGAAGAAATAATTCTGTTTTTTTTTTTAACAAAAGGAAAGAGTGAGGTCATGTTAGAATGTTCATTAGATGCTGCTGTAATGATTTTAAGATTTTAGTGCCGATCGAAAAATCCAAGATGGTGCTTTGGTGTGTTAATTTAAAATAATCCAACTTTCACCATTTCACTTTTTTGTATTAGAGTTTTCTCTCTTTTAGCATTTATCTTAGCAAATTTTTTTTTTTTCCAGTTTGAATGTGTATGATGATGTGTGTTTATTAATATGGTTTTGCATTCAGAATTCTAGTTATAATTAGTTTCTTTAAATGAAATTGCTATAAGTTGACAATAGAACCAGTAAGACTAATTGATTGCAAAAGATGTTTTATACCCCCATTGAGCATTGTGAGTTCAAATACCATTTATAGCGAGGTGTATTCGATACAAAATTATGTTATAAATTTTGTCAGTAACTTGCAGCAGGTCTGAGGTGTTCTTTGGGTTCTCTAGTTTCCTCCACCAATAAAACTGACCACCATGATATAACTGAAATATTGTTGAAAGTGGTGTCAAACATCATAAAACTAACACAAAATTACTTGCCTGAATTCACTTAAACTCACATAAAACTTACATTTACTCACACTCTATCCTATTTACTAGATATTCTAACTCACATTCTCATAGGTCTTATTTACATAGACTCTGATAAACATTGTTTAGACAACTTATTGTAGATCTTGTTTTCTCAGACAGATTTAATTTACTGATATTCTCCTACTCGTCTTCTCGTCTTAGATTTGTTTACTCTCATTTTGACCTCTTTAGATCTTGATTTCTTCGCTTCAGACAGATCTCAAATTCTTATACAATTGGATCCTGTTGGTTCTCGTATAGATCTTATTGACTTGTTTAATTAATCTTGTATCAATATAGATATAAGCTGAGTTAAATCTAGGATGAATACCTTTGTTATCGTTTACCTTTAATGAATCTTATTTTTTTTTTTATCTTATTTGTTTTTTGATATATTGATGTCAAAGATCAGTAATAAGTATAATATTAAAATGTTTATTAGTCAAGAGGGCTTTAGATAAGGAACCAGTAACTTCCATATTTTGTCAACCAGCTTACATTTCAATAGCAATAAAAAAGGAATAATTAAGGTCTGTGTCCTCTGACCCAGGAAAGACTTCATTGCATTTCTTCTGATCATTATTATTTGATTTCCGCCATTTTTCAGAATCTTTTGAACCGAAGAGCTCCAGACATATCGTATAGAAATGTCATACCTAGTATTGGTCAGTCAAAAGGTATTCATATATACAGATAACTTTTTTCTTTACAGAGTTTACCCCAAACACTGAAAATCTTGTTACGAAAATAACTTTGCAAGTATTAGCAGTACACGAAACTTAAGCAACGATGATTTTTTGTCAGTTTTTTAGCAGATTTCGGCTATTTTGCTCGATCTGGCAGGTTTTGTAAAACATGTTAATTTGTTGAGAAAAATATTATTAGGGGGTAGTTAATAATCGTAAAAAAAGGGTAAAGAAGCAATTTTTCAGCTAAAACAGTTCATCGGTTTCAACTCCGAAATTAGATTCTGCATTGATGATGTTAAAACTGATTTCTGATTGGCTGAGATAAAGTATTTGACCAATGAAAGTTACTGTTACTAATGTGCTTTGGTTACAGTGAGAAGATGGCACTTTTAAAAACTCACTGTTCAAGAAAGTTTTTTTTTCAGAATTATATTTAGGTGCCAGGAAAATGCTAGAATGCAGGATTTTAAACCATTTTACCCAGTGGCCTTTAGCGGCCGTCAGATCTCCAACCGTAAGAGCATGTTCCCATCCTCGCTTCTCGAGTCCATTCATTTTTCAATAGTTTTTTCTTTTATTTTTTAATTCTTCAAAATCATCATTGCTTAAAGGTTTAAAAAAGTTTGAGAACTAATTTTGAAATTTATTATGTTTTGCTTGAAACAATTTTGTGACTAAAGGGTCAAAAACACCCCCCAAAATTGGACAGATTCTGTTTTAATTGGTAAACTGCTATTCGTAGAGACTTGGGGTACTCATCAAATAACCTCATGACATGTTAACTACTGGTAGATAATGATCTCAAGATCAAATGTCATGGGTGTCCTTGAACCTTGCGCTTGAACTCAGAAATCCTAATAGCAAATGTGAAATCATGAAAAATGTTTTGGACATGATGATAATTTGTTCAGTTTTGACTGAAAAGATATGATGACTCCTTCAAAGGGCATAACCCCCATTGAAGGTTCCACAAAAGCTTTTATTGGTCAAAAGTCGAAGACATTTTTAAGTCTTCTATGATTAGTCTACAAACTTGACTTAAAAATAGGTCTAATTGTCAAAATGGAAGTGCCTGATTTATTGGAAAAAAAAAATACAAAGCAATGAAATTAAAACAAATTTTGTATTCAGAACACGAGCCATTACATTATAAGGTACAATTTTTAACCAAATAAGTCCATTTCTAATTTTGACAAATCACCTCTGGTTGCAAAAAGTACCTAGCAGCCATATATTTTTAGATTCAGGAGGATATAAGCTATCACACGATAACAAATTTTGACCTGAAAAAGGGCTTTTCTGGATTTAAAAGTCAGTTTTAGTTGAAAAAAGTATCTAGCAACCATATATTTTAGAATTAAGAAAAAAAAAAGTCATCACATTTAACTGAAAAGGTTAATAATAAAATTTAAAGGTTGGCAGATGTTTAAGACATTATAATTCAACATTTGACAATCTGTGTCACTGGGAAAAAGCTTTCCACAATTGACATTTTTAATATTTTTATTGTGTATCTAACAATCTCAAAAGGGCAAGAGGTCTGATAATAAAGTTGGAAGTGATGTTTGATGAGTGTAAGATTGAGGCATCCACCATCACATATGATATTATCAGCTGTTATAATATAATTCTGAAACTGCTGAACAAACTGATATAATAATATAACAGTATAATCTGTAACTTAAAAACAAAAATACAAGCATTTTATTGTTTGCTGAATAACATTAGTTTAACAGAAATACACTTTATAATGATATTGTTAAACATTTTAAGTTCACTTTCCCAAGGACTATGTGAGCTTTTGCCTTCACATGTCAATGACATCCTTAAACTTTTCACATTTTAATCTTCTCCTCTGAAACCACTGAAACTTTGTAGGATTGATCTATTGACAATCCTAAAAATTGATTTTTTGTTTAGTTCCTTAGCTAGCTATGCAATTTAGCCACCACAGGACACTACAGTTTCATTGTGCTGAGATATGGAAAATCTCCTCAGAAACCACTGGACCATTTGCCTTGATACTTTGCAGCAATGATCTATGATTCCTTTACATTTCTAATATGTAACTTCAATATGGCTGGCAGGGGATAAAGCAGTTTCTGAAACACTGTTTTTTTTAAATTTTTAGTTGGATTGATGTATTAGAGTTATCTTTCTTTGATTATTAGTAGATAAACTTGACATGTGAAAATATGGTCAAATATAGAAATTGGGTTTTTTAGATTTTAAAATGGCTACCATTGCCATGGAAACAAAACAAATGTACAACTTTGAAATTTTATAAATTCTTTTTTTTTTTTACTGAATTCATAAAACTTCTTAGAAAGATGCCTGGTGATTTTGTGAAGCCGACATAGGTGGAATACTGATTGTTTTAGCGGTTACAAGTGTTTATTTTGTAGTATTGCAAGGGGCATTGTCTTGACAGATAAGTAGACAGTCTAAGAACCAAATGTAGTTATATAGTAAAATTTACTACTTTCTCACAAATTTCCAAGATTGCTGAAATACATATAATAACGTAGCAGGAAAAGTAGACAGAGATTACCACATTTAACCTCCATTTTCTTAAATAAGTTTATTAATTCTGTCAATCAAATCCAATCCAACATTGGTGATTAGGAGGGTAGGTGGGTATTTTCATTCATTTTAAGTAGACAGTACAGGTGTGAGCTACCATGACAACAAATGTAAACTACATTTCATTATATTAAGAATAAAAATGGAACTAAAATATAGCTGTCACAGAGTATGATGCTTTTGATATGTATATGAAATACCGGTAGTATTTGGTCATATGAAATGTTTGGTCCTGACTACATAAGTCTAGCATAGCAATATAACTGTGGAATGCTCAGATAGGACTCAATGGATAGACATACAAACACGTCTCCTTGGAAACAGTTTTCATATAAAAAAAAGTCGAGACAGATCTTAAAATCAGACTCTTGCAGATATCTTTAAACCAGGTAAATAATACATGATTTTAGAAGCCTCTAGTTTAGCTTATCTTGCCATGCTAATTTGCTGGAATTATTATATTACTAAAACTTAGAAATATCTTAGGACATCCTGAGAAAAATATATATATACTCCCAAAAATAATAGCCCTGAGCTTACAGAATAACTCAAGGAAATTATGATGAAATATACATCCCTCCCACTTTGCTTCACAAAATCTCTTTGATGATGACAAAAACTTGCAGGTGTGACTGTAAACAATATGGTGTAATTTTGTATTTTATAAGGAATTTTTTTTTTAATTTAAAAAGCTGTTTTGTTTATTCAATATGGTGTAAATTTCATTTTGAAATTCTTAATATATGGACATCTGCAACTTGTTTTTGGAATATTTCACATGATTTCAATATTAATTATACCAAAAAAAATGTACTAAACTTTCAACATGACATGTTATTAAGAAGGTTGGCAATATTATTATGATTGGTATTTACCTCCCTTGGTGATTAAAATTACTTCAGCATTTCCTATCAAAATTTTAAAAAATATTTTAAATTCTTACTTTGAGAGTTTTGATAATAACAATTTGTACAGTTTTCAAAGAAATGTTTCCTCAAATAGACAAGACTTCAAATTTACTGAAATTAGATTGCTCAAGAAAACAAAAAAACTTTAAAGATAATTTCAATTTGTGTTTGACTAGCAGTAGATGTAATTATAGACTAGAGTTTCCATCAACTTGAAGTAGTCAGCAGGCTGTTAATTTAGTTCACAGTCTAATTGTACTAGAATATTTCTGGAGACAATACATAGTTACCAAATATCCATATAATCTTCTAAATGTTAAATTCTTGTCAAAATATTGGATTGTTTCTAAATCTGTTTGCATATTGATAACACAGGAATTTCAAGATCATATTGATTTAGTTCTTAATAAAAATCTTTCTTCAAATATTTACATAAGAGACAAACAGATCACACAATATGCTATCCAATTGGAGTGTTTAAATTATGAAGTAGTATTACCAAAGCCTCAAGTACTTCTGCCTTTAGTTTCTATATAATCTTTTATCTTCAGCTCATAATTTATATTTGTATGTAGAGAATTCATCAATATTTAGATCAATATCGGAAGCCTTTAGAGAGATATTTCTGTTCTCAAGATGACATCTGTACAAGTAGACAACTGTACCAATATTGATGTACTATATAGTAATGGAAGTATTTAAGATAAAACTCAGATAGCAGCTTTATGTCTCTATACACCATCTTCTATTTGTAAGCTATTTTCTTTTCTCTAGTAAACACTCATCTCCTTTGCTAAGCAGATTTACTTGGGTATCGGAATGTAACGGAATCTTGACTATTTACACAGGACTTAAAGAGTCTTAATGTAGAAATTAGTCAAATCATGACAGGTTTTTACTCAGTGTTTAAATCATTTTTGTAATGCTAGCATCGAAGATATTTTTATATTGTACCTTCTGAAACAAAATGAAAAATGAATCAAAGCAGGGGACCAAACTCTTGAGAACTTCGTAGCAATTTGATCCAATCGCTTATCTTTCAAGTTTTCAATTATGGAATATTGTTTACCCAACAAATTTTATCTATTTATGTTATGGTTAAGTATGTTTACAAAGACATTAAGTCAACATTTGGTCTTTTGTTGGGTTAAATACTCAAATATATGGAATTACTAGTCTGAAGAATGTGTGGGTCAACACTAACAGTCAGTGTAGACCATAAATTACTGCAATTTGATAAACCCCCACTAAACTGGAGATTGACGGAGAAAGAGTGCCGAGATCACTTGTCAATAGATTTAATCAAAGTGACTCCTGTTTTGAAGTGTAGGGATTCAGAAAATGAAACTAGATCTCCAAGGATTCCTGACAATAACAATAATATTGGTAAATTGTCTTGGGGGATCTAGATTCCATTTTTATCAGAATACAACTAATAACATTGGCAGAGTGCCTTAAGGGAACTACTATTCTATTTCTGTTGTAATATACTTGATAATATTGGCAAACTGTCTTGGGAAATTTTCTCTTTCTTACTTTGCAATATTTTATTTTAGGTGTATTGTTTTTTTGTATTCCCGAATGTCGAGTCCTATTTCATGTAGATTATATATTCAGGACATACAAATTCATGGAGAATGGGTTGAAGAAATCACTATACTGTTCCTCATGTTTCTAGGTTTTCAATTGTAGAATTATGTAATTATATTGGTGTGAGTTTTGAATGTGAAGTTAAACTTTGTTGGGTATAAATACAATACTGCTATATACATGTACATGTACTAGTATATCAGTCTTTTCATGGTAAGGGTGTCCTTCACATATTTAAAACGACCAACAGCTATATAATATGCTTTTAAAATCCTTGAACTTCAAATTTTTTTTTAATCTTTCTGTAGAAATTACTGTTGACATAATATTTGAGTTAATTTAGGTAGTATTGTTCCTATTATATAATATATTTTTTTTACTGTTTTTAATCTGAACAAGAATAATAGAAGATTTTCTAGCAATTTTGTTTACCTTTAAATATTAGAAAATATCAATAAAAACAAAATCATGATGATCCTTTAAGTAGCTTATGAAGTAACCATCAGAGATCTGTGATTGAAAGTTCAGCCTTAGGATTAGCATATAGCATCTCTATTTATTATAAGCCTCTTATTTTTATCTATTTTTTTTTAAACAATAACCATGGAGTAATGATGTATGGAAAAAAGATACATTTCAATTCAACTTTACTGTTTAATCTTCTTACTTGTACATGATTATCTAACGAGAAATGACAGAAGTGAAATACAGCGGGGGAGCAGCTGGTGAAACATTGATTAGTATAGGAACAGGAAGTCAGGGTTGCTATCTACCAAGAATCATGCTAAGTGTTGTCCAACGGTCGATGCTCAAACACGATACTCAAATACAGTAGAAGATTAAAACTGTAGATTTGACAAAGATGACAATTTAAGTATTGATTTTTGTGCTTTATTTGTCAGATGTGTAATGCGGTATGCATTAATGATAAAGTGATTTGTTGTAGCTTTATATCGTGTGTATCAACTCAGATCATCAGCACACTGACGGCTTTGTTATGGCTTCTTTTCATTAAATAGAGAAATTTCTACTTAAAATGTAACCTACATGTACTCTGTTAATTAAGTTAGAGGTGGATTCAAGAGATCCTTATATAACTTTGTAAACCAAATTAAAATATTGTTTGTGAATGGCTGAATTTAGCAGTCGGAGAAGTCTGGTATGATTAACTGGGTCATCACATTTGTTTGTCTTCATCTATAGATACTTGATATACTTATTCTATCTTTAACCTTTCTTTCTGATCTTGTAATACCACAGTACTTGTATGTAAGTACATAGCAGGTCCTATAGTCCTAAGATTCTGTCCTCTTATTATTTCCAAAAGAAACTCACAAGTGATAACGTTCATAAGATCAATACAGGTCATCATCTCTAGCCAAGGGTTACTCTATACAACTGTCAAGCCTGTGGGGAGGTGTACTCTATATAACCTCCAGTCTGTGGTGAGGTGTACTCGATATAATCTCCGGTCTGTCGGAAGGTGTACTCTATATAACCTCTGGTCTGTGGGGAGGTGTACTCTATACAACCATCTAGCCTGTGGTGAGGTGTACTCTATATAACCTACGGTCTGTTGTGAGGTGTACTCTATATAACCTCAAGTCTGTGGGGAGGTATACTCTAACCTCCGGCCTGTGGGGAGGTGTACTCTATACAACCCTCTAGCCTGTGAGGAGGTGTACTCTATACAACCCTCTAGCCTGTGGGGAGGTGTACTCTATACAACCATCTAGCCTGTAGTGAGGTGTACTCTATAACCTCCGGTCTGTGGTGAGATGTGCTCTATATAACCTCCAGTCTGTGGTGAGGTGTACTCTATCCAACCCTCTAGCCCATGGGGAGGTGTACTCTATATAACCTCTGGTCTGTGGTGAGGTGTACTCTATATAACCTTCCAGTCTGTGGTGAGGTGTACTCTATATAACCCTCCAGTCTGTGGTGAGATGTGCTCTATATAACCCTTCAGTCTGTGGTGAGGTGTACTCTATATAACCCTCTAGTCTGTGGTGAGGTATCCTCTATATAACCCATCCAGTCTGTGGTGAGATGTGCTCTATATACCCCTCCAGTCTTTGGTGAGATGTGCTCTATATAACCCTCCAGTCTTTGGTGAGATGGGCTCTATATAACCCTCCAGTCTGGTGAGGTGTACTCTATATAACCCTCCAGTCTTTGGTGAGATGTGCTCTATATAACCCTCCAGTCTTTTGTGAGATGTGCTCTATATAACCCTCCAGTATTTGGTGAGATGGGCTCTATATAACCCTCCAGTCTTTGGTGAGATGTGCTCTATATAACCCTCCAGTCTTTGGTGAGATGTGCTCTCTATAACCCTCCAGTCTTTGGTAATATGTGCTCTATATTACCCTCCAGTGTGTGGTGAGGTGTACTCTCTATAACCCTCCAGTCTTTGGTGAGATGTGCTCTCTATAACCCTGCAGTCTTTGGTGAGGTGTACTCTATATAATCCTCCAGTCTTTGGTGAGGTGTTCTCTATAGAACCCTCCAGTCTGTGGTGAGGTGTACTCTATATAACCCTCCAGTCTTTGGTGAGGTGTGCTCTATATAACCGTCCAGTCTTTGGTGAGATGTGCTCCATATAACCCTCCAGTCTTTGGTGAGATGTGCTCTATATAACCCTCCAGTCTGTGGTGAGGTGTACTATATATAACCCTCCAGTCTTTGGTGAGGTGTGCTCTATATAACCATCCAGTCTTTGGTGAGATGTGCTCCATATAACCCTCCAGTCTTTGGTGAGATGTGCTCTATATAACCCTCCAGTCTGTGGTGAGGTGTACTCTATATAACCCTCCAATCTGTGGTGAGATGTACTCTATATAACCCTCCAGTCTTTGGTGAGATGTGCTCCATATAATCACCCAGTCTGTGGTGAGATGTGCTCTATATAACCCTCCAGTCTGTGGTGAGGTGTACTCTATATAACCCTCCAGTCTTTGGTGAGGTGTGGTCATATAACCCTCCAGTCTTTGGTGAGATGTGCTCTATATAACCCTCCAGTCTGTGGTGAGGTGTATTCTATATAACCCTCCAGTCTTTTGTGAGGTGTACTCTATATAACCCTCCAGTCTTTGGTGAGATGTGCTCTCTATGACCCTCCAGTCTGTGGTGAGGTGTACTCTATATAACCCTCCAGTCTGTGGTGAGATGTGCTCCATATAACCCTCCAGTCTTTGGTGAGATGTGCTCTATATAACCCTCCAGTCTGTGGTGAGGTGTACTCTATATAACCCTCCAGTCTGGTGAGATGTGCTCCATATAATCACCCAGTCTGTGGTGAAATGTGCTCTATATAACCCTCCAGTCTGTGGTGAGGTGTACTCTATATAACCCTCCAGTCTTTGGTGAGGTGTGCTCATATAACCCTCCAGTCTTTGGTGAGATGTGCTCTATATAACCCTCCAGTCTGTGGTGAGGTGTACTCTATATAACCCTCCAGTCTTTTGTGAGGTGTACTCTATATAACCCTCCAATCTGTGGTGAGGTGTACTCTATATAACCCTCCAGTCTGTGGTGAGATGTGCTCTATATAACCCTCCAGTCTGTGGTGAGGTGTATTCTATATAACACTCCAGTCTGTGGTGAGATGTGCTCTCTATAACCCTCCAGTCTGTGGTGAGGTGCACTCTATATAACCCTCCAGTCTGTGGTGAGATGTGCTCTCTATTACCCTCCAGTCTTTGGTGAGATGTGCTCTATATAACCCTCCAGTCTGTGGTGAGGTGTACTCTATATAACCCTCCAGTCTGTGGTGAGATGTGCTCTATATAACCCTCCAGTCTGTGGTGAGATGTGCTCCATATAACCCTCCAGTCTGTGGTGAAGTGTACTCTATATAACCCTCCAGTCTGTGGTGAGGTGTACTCTTATATAACCCTCCAGTGTGTGGTGAGGTGTACTCTATATAACCCTCCAGTCTGTGGTGAGGTGTACTGTATATAACCCTCCAGTCTTTGATGAAATGACATAATGTTGTACACCTCATCCTGATCGAGATTCGAACTCACAACATCAGTGGTGATAGGCACGGATTGCATAGGTAGTTGTAAATTCAACTACAAAATGTACCATACGATCACAGCCATGAAAGCCCCTATAATACAGTGTATACCCTTGTCATACCCCCTATTTAATCCACCGCCTTCACTTATCACCATCAAATATCAGTCAAAATTTCAAAAATTCACGTAGTTTATTTGTTAATTTCTCCCTCATATTATAGCTTGGTCCAGAAAGAAGCCAGTATGAGGAGGATGTACTATACATAATTAGTACAGGGTGGGCGGGGATGATGGGTGATTGATTGATATATGCTTGGTGTGGGATGATGGGTAATTGATTGATAAATTAATGCCTTGTTTATAGGCCAAAATATTTGGAAAACAATATGGCTTGAAGCACTTTTAATGTTGATTTTCATGAGATATAAACTGTTTTATAACATGCTAAAATTTACCTGATAGTTTTAACAAAAATCTACCAATTTTTATCAATATTTACTTTAACATCTGTCAATAACTATAATAAAGTTATTATTTTAAATCTATATTTTATCAAAGCCAACACAATGGAGACTAAATATTTATTTTTAATATGACAACCTTTAAATTAAGATCAATAAGAATTGAACAGATACAAAAGGCACATTGTAATTTAAATGATTTGAGTCATCTCCCTTCCTGGTGGCTTGTTTTGTTTGATAATGGCTGCCCTTGTGTACACAAGACAATTATCAACATAGAATTGAGGTAAAACTTCACTGTTTACTTAGTCAATATTTATCTTTAGTTTTAAGTTGACACAACAAATTCAATATTCTCCAGTTTGTACTTATCTCTTCAGAATTGAACCTTGATAAGTGTCAAATTATCCAATGTATGTTTACTTACTTTTCATTGGTTACAAGGGAATGTTTGGAACACACCCCTAAGGATGGGTGCTTTGTTAATTATGTTTAGAATAATGAAATTATTTGTCCTAATTAAATTACCTGTAATTAAATATCAGCCCTGATAAGATAATTTACACAGGGCGTCATCTTTTTGTAGTAAACACTGATTACAGATTAGTGGCTTGTAATCGGCCATATGTTTGTATATTGATAAATAAACTAATCTGATATATCTCTAGCCAGATTCCAGGAGCAAGATGATTACAGTAGAGTAGAGGGGGGAAAAGAGGGGGTGCAAGTGTTTAATTTGACCGAAACTTGGGGCAAGACAGTAGTTGCCAATAGATACAACTTAATTACAAAAAAATTGTCATATCATTCAACTTATTTAATCAGTTGAGAATAACATGTGACAATCTACTAAAAGTACATGCAGTTTAATAACATACCCTCAATTTTCTTACCTCCATCTTTCCAACATGTATGAATTTCATTGAAATCTGTTGATTTGATGAATGGCCAATCTAACTAGAATTAGATATTTTTTTTTCTTTCTTTTTATCCCCTCGCCAACGAAGTTGCGAAGGGATATAGTAATGCTACCATCCGTCCTTCCATAACATCCTTGTGAACACTCTAGAATCAACATCCTTCAATGGATTTTGACCAAACTTGGTACATACTTAGTCCTTAAGAGAATCTAGAATGCTATTGATTTTCAAGGTCAAAGGTCAAGGTCACCGGGTTAAATTTTTAGGCAAGGGGATACGCCACGCTTTCCGTTGCCCTTGTTTTTATCTTTTTTTTTATCTGAGAATCCATTATTGGGTCACAGTAGAGGTCACAGCTGAAGCAACCAATTAGTGATGAGGTATTGATATGAATGTAGTTAGATGCTAGTTGATTTCCTGATGAAAAGAAATAAAAAAGATCAGAAAAACATATAATTTAAATTATTTGACAAAGATTGGTCATCCTCTTTATATTTCCAATGTTTATCTCTCATTCTTTGTATTTGATTTACTTGAAATTTGAGATAGAAAAAATACAGCTCATGGCTGATTTGGAATGTTTTGACTTTTGTTTCTGAGTTATGCCCCTTGTTCAAGTGAAAAATAACAATTCAGCTTACCTGGCCTGATGGTTGTCTGATTGTGTACATCATCTGTTCGTTTTTTTAGCTCACATGACCCATCTGTATCTGTATCTGTAGTTATACGTCGTAGAGTTTTTTTTAGCTCACATGACCCATCTGTATCTGTATCTGTAGTTATACGTCGTCGTCGTCCGCGTCTGTAAACTTTTCATACTTTCTTCTTCTTCTTTGAAACCACTGAACTGATTTGGACCAAATTTGGCAGAAATGTTCATTGGGAGGTCCTCTACTAAATTTGTTATTTTGGTGCAGATCGGAAATCCAACATGGCCGCCAGGGCCAATGTGTTCTGATTGGTTGAAACTTTGAAAATCTTCTTGTCAGAAACTACTTAGCTGATGGAATTGTAACATTACAGAAATGATGACTGGATGGTCCTCTACTAAATTTGTTATTTTTGTGCCGATCGCATATCCAAGATGGCCACCATGACTTGACTTAGTTTAACATTGGACCCTATGGGAATTTCACATTTTCATCTTTTTTTCTGAAACTACGCAACAGATTTGAACCAATCTTGGCAGAAATGTTCATTAGATGGTCATATACAAGATTTTTGTTTTTGG
>MJUT01022214.1:126577-142842 GCA_002080005.1 Gigantidas platifrons
AGGTGTATAAAATACTGGTCAAGTTCAATTAAGGTGTATAAAATACTGGTCGGGTCAATTGAGGTGTATAAAATACAGGTCATGTTCAATTGAGGTGTATAAAATACTGGTCAGATTCAATTGAGGTGTATAAAATACTGGTCGGGTCAATTGAGGTGTATAAAATACAGGTCATGTTCAATTGAGGTGTATAAAATACTGGTCAGGTTCAATTGAGATGTATAAAATACAGGTCAGGTTCAATTGAGGTGTATAAAATACTGGTCAGGTTCAATTGAGGTGTATAAAATACTGGTCATGTTCAATTGAGGTGTATAAAATACTGGTCAGGTTCAATTGAGGTGTATAAAATACAGGTCATGTTCAATTGAGATGTATAAAATACTGGTCAGATTCAATTGAGGTGTATAAAATACTGGTCATGTTCAATTGAGATGTATACAATACTGGTCAGGTTCAATTGAGATGTATACAATACTGGTCAGGTTCAATTGAGGTGTATACAATACTGGTCAGGTTCAATTGAGGTGTATAAAATACTGGTCATGTTCAATTGAGATGTATACAATACTGGTCATGTTCAATTGAGGTCTATACAATACTGGCCAGGTTCAATTGAGGTGTATAAAATACTGGTCAGGTTCAATTGAGGTGTATAAAATACTGGCCAGGTTCAATTGAGGTGTATACAATACTGGTCAGATTCAATTGAGGTGTATACAATACTGGTCAAGTTCAATTAAGGTGTATAAAATACAGGTCATGTTCAATTTAGGTATATAAAATACAGGACAGGTTCAATTTAGATGTATAAAATACATGTCAGGTTTAATTTAGGTGTATAAATATTAAATACAGGTCAGGTTCAATTTAGGTGTATGAAATACAGTTCAGGTGTAATTTAGGTGTATAAAATACAGGTCAGGTTCAATTTAAGTGTATAAAATACAGTTCAGGCTCAATTTAGAGGTATAAAATGCAGTTTAGGTTCAATTTAGATATATAGTATATCGGTCAGGTTCAAGTTAAGTGTATAAAATACAGGTCATGTTCAATTGAGGTAAACAAAATAGAGGCCAGATTCAATTTTGGTGTATAAAATACAGATCAGGTTCAATTTAGGTGTTAAAAAATGAACTTTGAGTGTGGAGATGGAAGTGCTTGTTTAGACTGGTTATTTGTTTTTGTACTGTGAATGCCAGTCTAGCTGATCTTCACCCTGTGTCTGTGCTTTAATCAATGATAAAAAAGGGTGTCCCTATCTATCAGTAGCCATTCTTTGTATAAAAATAGAAGTACACACATTTGTCTGTTGTAAAGATTTTCACTCCTCCGTGGAATTTACTAGTGGTAACAAATAAAAGATCAAACGTAGATTAACGTTGATTGGCTTAGAGATATATTTTAGTTGAAACATTTGTGAAGTGTTTTAGTGTTGATCTATACTGAATATCTGTTGAAACTGAGGTGTAAGAAAGAGGAAATCAAGAACAGTCAAACCTGCCCAAGTGGTCACCTCTATTAAGCAGTCACATGTATTTAATGGTCCTCTTTTTCTTGTCCTGTCATAGAAAGTTTCATATGAATTGATCCTCTTTTAAGAGGTCTTCTGTCTTAAAAAAACATGTTTTCTTTGTCCCTCAGGTGACCTCTTAATACATGTTTGACTATACTATGAACCACTGAACAGCAAAGATTGGCAATGGACAGGCATAGGTATATTAGTGAGGAATATTTGACAGCAGAGAAATGACAAGTACCATAAACCATGAACCACCGAACAGCAAAGAATGGCAATGGACAGGCATATGTATATTAGTGAGAAATATTTGACAGCAGAGAAATTACAAGTACCATAAACCATGAACCACTGAACAGCAAAGATTGGCAATGGACAGGCATAGGTATATTAGTGAGAAATATTTGACAGCAGAGAAATGACAAGTACCATAACCCATGAACCACTGAACAGCAAAGAATGGCAATGGACAGGCATAGATATATTAGTGAGAAATATTTGACAGCAGAGATATGACAAGTACCATAAACCATGAACCACTGAACAGCAAAGAATGGCAATGGACAGGCATAGGTATATTAGTAGGGAATATTTGACAGCAGAGAAATGACAAGTACCATGAACCATGAACCACTGAACAGCAAAGAATGGCAATGGACAGGCATATAGTATATTAGTGAGGAATATTTGACAGCAGCGAAATGACAAGTACCATGAACCATGAACCACTGAACAGCAAAGAATGGCAATGGACAGGCATATAGTATATTAGTGAGGAATATTTGACAGCAGCGAAATGACAAGTACCATGAACCACTGAACAGCAAAGATTGGCAATAAAGCACAAATATAAGCAAAACCACCATTGAAAGGCAAAGAGTTCGTTGAATTGTGACCATAAGTTTAACACCACTGACTTGGGTTCACGGTCCAATACCCAGTTAAAGACATAAGCTTTCCAGACACAACCCATGGCTGGGAGTTTCATGGATCAGTTTGATATAACTCTTCTGTATTCCCTCCTTTAAGTTTGGTAGTCACAATGTAGCTGACAAATTACTGGAATTAGAGTTAACAATTATAACTTAAAATCCTAACCTAAGAAGTTTGTAACTGAAAAGTAATATTAAAATTAAAAAAAAGAAAGATTAGACAATAGGCTATAAAAGTGGGCAGGTACAGTAAGTTTCCTAAAATTCTTAATAAGCACTACCTATTTCAATTTTTTAGCTCACCAGAGCCAAAGGCTGGTGTGAGCTATACCAATCACTTGATGTCTGGCATCTGTCATCAGTTGTTCATTAACTTTTCACATTTTGGGTTTTAAGGCATTACCTTAAGTTTCTCTAATCCAGTTTGACCATTTTTTTTTGGAATTACATTAAGATTGATAAAATACATCTCAAGTTTGATTTTAAGGTATCTGACTTTTATCGTTCCAGTGTTATGCCCCTTAAATATGCGTCAACAATGTCAAGTTTTCATGAATAGGTCAGTTTCTCCATATTGCCATACAAGCTAGGTTTGTGAGACATGAATAAGTCTTGTGTTTACACTTGTTGGTACAGTTTCTGTAAGTGATCTTGAGTTCAGCTGAATAATTCATCAATTTAGAATTTTAAAAATAGCTTTTAATAGATAATATACTGGTTAAGTTTGTTCTGGTAATTTTCTTTCAACAGACAGCATTTGGCCTAAAATATCTGGTGAACGACTACAGGCTCTCTGGAACCTATTTTTTTTTAAATTAATTTTTCCATCTGAATTTAAAAAGAAATGGGCTGTTCCAACAATGAGAAGGCCCTACCCACCAGGTTTATATCAGTTTATGTGCCTGGTATTTGTCCTTCAGTTTATTGTAATGTAATAGACCAGAATGACCTTGTCAATTTACCTTAAGATATGTTGACACAGGTGATTGTGAAAAGGTAAGTAAATATACCACAAGTAAACAATATACACCGTCCAGATACTTATCTCACTAAAACCACTATATTGATCACACAAATCTATTCTGTCAATATTTTAAATTCTTCTTGGTTTATGGTTTAAGGTATGAAATTTTATTGAAAGATAAACATGTCTGCTCATTATAAGTTATATATAACCACATTTTCCCATGTATTTTAACCTCCTTTAGTGTTGGTCTATGTGAATAATCATGAAAGTCAATTAAATGAGAAAAAAATCATAAAAAAGTGTACAGAGTTAGTGATCATACTGCCACAGAGAGCTTGATAATTAATTACTTTAATGAAATGTATTACCGTGTAATTACATGTAATTTCTTAGGAATATTGCATAGGAAAATACACACTAATTATGTGCATGTAATAATGTCCTGTTACAAACTATTAGTTCTTAATACCATGATAAGAAATGCTATTTTACATTTAGTACATATGAAATTCCTGATAAGATCTCTCATACTAGATCTAATTAACTCCCTTTAGTGGTTTCCTGTTACACCATTACACCATCATCTGTTGTCAGATGGGGTATTGTCTGTCAAGCCCCCATGTTTGTTTTGTTCTAAATGCTATACTCCACTTACTAAACCTCTTTCTTATGTCAAAAATGATTATTGAGATATGTTATTTTTGAAAACAAAGTATGCTCTGAAGGGGGATTTTGTCATGGTAATCTTAACACTATAAGGGTAGAATAGTTGTTACATTGAAAACTGTACTTTCTATGAAGGGCTATGAAAAGAAAGAATATGTTTCCATGATAATGCATACTCTCTAAGCTGTTTTTTTTTCATGCCATTTTGTGTATGCTTGGAGTTTAATTACCATGACAACAGGGACAATCATGTTGTAAGTTGTGGTTTTATATTGCAAGTTCATAAATTAAAATATTTGGATGAGTGCATATATTTCAGGCTCCTCCTACTTTAAATGAGAATTCTTAGGTCCCACCTCCATATCAAGTTTATGAAATTGATAAACACTTAGTTTTATCATGACAGCTGCATACACCAAACATGAAATTGAATATAATCAGTTGTGAAATGGATTATTTCATGTATATTTTAATGTCCATTGCAATTTTTGAAATAAGTTATCAGGTCTGCTTAGTAATAGATAGAATTAAAATTTCAGGCATTTTTGTGTCATTATGTTACACTTTCAACAATTTCTATATTTTTGGAAAGTTAAAACAGGTGTTAGTATATTAGGTGTAAGCTTAACGATTATGTGAGCCACATTTTTTTCTGAGTTTTTCAATGAAATTTAGTGAATCAAGTGTGACACTTATTTACAATGGTATTTGTTGACCACCACTTTTCATAATTACCTATGTAAAATATGTAGGACAAAAATCTGTGTAAGTTTAGAAACATCTAAAATAAACATGACACAGATAACACCTTAATGAAGATATTGAAAGTTTGATAAGTACGCACACATAAAAGATTTGAACTGTATGTTGTTGTAATGGTAAGACATCTCATGTTTCTGTTTACGAGGCTGTCTACCTACTCTAGACTCTATGAGCAAAACACAATGTAAAATTCATAAATATAATTTATCATAAGACTACAAATGCTGTATTGTGTAATTCTATCAGATATTAAATCATTTTATGTTTTAACACATTATCGTGTTCATTCTTTTAGCTATACAGCATTTGCAACCTCAAAAGGGAATATTCTTATTTGTATTATGTTACCCCCTCCCCCTTTTTATGTCTTTAAGCACATCAGCTATATACAGTCCTCGAAATGAAAATTTGAATTTACTGGTCCCAACCTAATTCTATAGTTCTATAGTTTATTTTATATATACATGTAGTATATCTAAATAAAAACTGAAATATTTACCGGTCTGAACAAAGTTTTAATGGTCTTGGGCCAAAGGACTGGTGTTCTTGGTGAGGATTGCATATTCTTTATCTAAAACTATTACATTTTTGTGTACTAAAATCATATCAATTGATATTTAATGTATGCTTCTCTAGATGTGAAAGATTTGATGCTAATTAAACCAAGCTTGGCAGGGATTGTCATTGCTATTTCCTGTACAAAATTTATGACTTACTAAACATTGTTAATGTCATTGAATGGCAGTTAAAGCTGTATTTTTATTGACATTTGGACTTGTTTCTTCATAATTTTTAAATAAAATATTATTCTTTGTACCAATCATCCAATTGTAAACCAAGTGAGTGATTAAAGGCTTACAGGAGCTTTGGTTTTTATAGATTTATATATATATCTGCTCCCTCCAATAGTTGACTAGCCTATCGTAGGCTAAAAAAAAATGAAAGAAAAAAAAAGAAATAGGTGAAAATTGAAAAAAAATGAAGGTTTTAAAGCAATTCTCACATTCTTATACAAGGACTTAAATTGCATTGTGCTGCCTGCTTACAAATCTTTCAAAACTTTTTCTATCATAATTGAATTGATTAAAAACATATTTGGTGAATTGTCTGATTTGTGAATCTGATACTAGTGATTCTGGCACAGTTTATTTGCTCCTGGTGGTCTGCATGTAGTAATGCACAGGTATAAACACTCTGCAGCTGTAGAAATGCTGTAGAATTATTTTCTATCTTTGTACAGATTATAACTGAAACTAATATCCATGAAGTGTATGTAGACATTTATCATTTTTCAATAAAGCCAGAATTTGATAAGAAACAGACACTGCTAATATACTCATTTGAACTATTATACTGCAAACAGCTTTCATAATGAGATGTTTGCTATTGGTTGCAAGTCTTAAGCGAATCAAAAGGGAGAACTGAAAACTGGTCTATGATTGGAAAATAGAGTGTTTTTAAGCTCCTCCTACTATATTTCTTTGCTCCTCCTCTTTTTCACATTTCTTATCCAATGAAAACAGGATGTAGTGAGATGATTATAATTTTTTTTACCAGTGTTTGTATTACAAGATGTATCTGCCAGATGATATGAAATATCAGAAGATCATCCATGCATGACCAGCAGCTTTTATTTAGGCAGGAGAATTACTTGAGATTTTTTGTTTGTTTGTTGTTTAGGGATTTTAACACCCCAAGGCAACCCAGCCATCTTATCTACTATCCAGGTCACTGAATTCTTTATCTATTGAAAAATGTTTTTAAGGTTTTGATTGCTGTTTTAAAGCTATTACCAAGGATATTTCAACTTAATTGCTTTGTATACTGACTCCATTTGATGTTTAGTTAGAGGCATTAGCATAAATGTATTTATAGATACACATGCATATAATGGTATTTTATTATATAGCCCATTGTAATACTTAGGTAGAATTTAAATAAAATTATAAGATGGGGCTAATAGTCAAATATATCCATATTTTTTTTAAGAAACAGTAAAAATGGTGTTTCTGTAAATTTTTATTTCTGCATTTTTGTTGTATGACTAAATACAATATTGCCTTTCTGCATCAAATGTATTTTGGTTGTCCCTTTGTAAAGCTAATATCTTTTTGATGATGGTTTATTATTCTATAAAGAACAAAGACATGTTTTTATAGCATTTGATTAATTAATTTATGCAGTACTACACTTGACATGCAAAATAAATATATGGGATAAAAGGAATTTGGTTTGAAAGATCTTTTCATTGATTCTGTCACTCAAAGTGTTGAAGCTCCACCTACTTTCTATATTTGATTTCAGAGAATGTGTCAATTGAACATCCCTAAGGACTGATACTTTATCCCTATGTAATCATATACCCTGCAGAGCCCCTTGGGATCCACATCTGTTGTGTTATCTGATTGGGGAGAAGTAATTAGTTTCCCTTGAATAATCCTAGAGAGGTCCCTAAAGGGGTAATTGTTTCATGATAATTTATTAAGATAATGGATTGATTGGTTTTTGTAAATAGTTGTTTACATTTCATTTATTTATCAGACAGAGTTGACTGTTTTATCATTTGGGAATTAGCTGCCTGGGAATAGCTCATTTTACTAATGTACACACGGACATGGTCAATACATTGAAATATAAAACCTATAGAAATTTAATTAGATCTGTTTTGACACTGTGTTTGTGTTATTATTAATATCATTTATACAGGTTTAATTTTTTAAATCCATTTTATTTCATGTTTGGTGTAAATTAATACTTTAAAGTTACAGTTTGAGAAATAATACTAATGTAAAAATGATATTTAAATAATTTTTAGATCATCAGGCCGAAGTCCATGTAAGCTATTGCCATCACTTCCATTGTCCATCTGTGAACTTTTCACTGTAAGAACATAATATGATATTATTACGTGATGATTTCTGTTTTAGCCAAGTTATTAGTCCGAGGGTAGCTGTACTGGCTAGTACAGCTACTCTCGGACTAATAAATAAGGCCAATACCGAAATCATATTATGTAATGATATATTCATTAATTAATTATAAAATATTGTCTCGTGTGTTTTTATCCTATCACTTTTAGATCTTTTTCACCATCATTTCTTCTGCATTGTTTATTTTCTTTTGCTTCCTATCCATTTTGTCTCATCAGACCACAGTAACAGAGTGTCTCTATATTATCCTTGATAGGTAGGTTAAATCTTTAGAGTATCTGGAACACCAAAATTGGCCAGATCAAAGTCTGCTAATATAAGAAAACAAATCTGTATTGGCTGTCTTGGTCCTGTATTAGCAGAGTTGTTCTATCTGTATCACAAAGGCAGTTTTCATCTTATTTATGTAAATATAACGGTAGTTAATTAATAATCATTATTATTAAAATTATCAGATTTTATTAAAAATCATTCTACCTCTCACTGAAGTTTGAAAATGAATAATGTTCCTTGAAAAAATGGAAACTTTGCTGTTTAAGCCTTTAGTGTTTATTTCTTCATGAATTTAATTGAAATTTATTGAGCTTTATCTGAATAAGATCTCAATTTAATTAATAATGAGAAATGTCAGTTTTCCCCCTTTCCCATTACTGGGTACTAGTGAAGGTTCCCAGAGGTCTAACCCATAGAGCTGCTCAGCGTGTCCCCAGGTGGGGGTTAGGGAGAGTATTCCCGATGGAGGATTGTCAGATAATGATACTGAAAGCTTGACTGTGGAGTGAACCATAACGGGTAACATATTGGTAAGTGCCATGCTCCATGCATGTTATAGACATCTTTCATAGATTTTTAAAAAAGCGTAGTCACATTGTTGTCACTACAAAAGCCTAAGTTTTTCTCCATACCCAAATCTCCATACTATTCCAGTGGTTTCCACGGTTTTTATCTTGATCTCATCCTGAATATAGGTGAAATACTGCTGGACCTAAGCAATACTCAATCAATCGGACCCCCTTGCAATAGTGATATTTCACCCTTTTCCTCTTCCCATATTATATATTTCAGCTCCACCCCTTTTGCCATACTAGATGTTTCACCCTTTCCCCTTTGCCATTTCAGATATTTATGGAATAGTTTAAATATTTTGTGAACCATATTGAGTGTTCAGACCAATGTACATACATGTCTAGTTGAAATCAAAAATAAGAATTTTCAGTGAAAGCTCCTCTGACAATGATGATTGGGAGGTCACAAAAACAATTATCACATAACTAAATAATTGATAACCTTGTTTATCAACATCCTAGGGGAGCTTTAAGGGGAGTTAACACATTGTGTCAATGGTCAGATAACTGATAACCATATGTAGCAACACCTTGGGGGCCTCATGAAGGTCATGAGGAGAGTTTTGGCAGGTTGTTTGGTAATTAGATTACTAGTTAATGAGTAAGGATGATGTTATCCAGAAAATCTAAACCATTTGGAGAATTGATAAAATTTACAAGTTGAGGAATAATAAAGATTAATGTTATTTTGAATCCTTCATATCATTATTTATTTATATTTGTCATCATGCTATAAATAATGTGAAATATAAAAACTAACATGCTTGTCAAGTGTGAGGATGTTAGAAGTGTTACTAATGCACCCTGTATCAAAGGTCCATGTCCAGTCCAGTGGGTGGTACAAAGGTAATAGCATTTTTGTCTATTCCTATGACTTGTTGATAAACAGTAGTGACTATGCCCTGTATGGGTCCTTGATTGGAATAAAGAATATCTTATCTTAGTATGACAGATTTGCTCTCTGTCTATTGTCCACCTTTCAGTTGTCATTACTAAAGAACTGCTAAAAATAAGTTCCAAAGTAAAAAAAAAAAATGAAATTGCTGTGAGTATTTGGAGTTGGATCAAACTTCAGTATGTAGTTTCCTAAATAGTTTACTATAAATGTAAGATTGTAGTATATTCTAAAAAAAAATTATGATGGTTGCCACTGCTGGTCATAGGTCAAAATAGGACTCTATTGGAAAAATGTAACAAATGCTTTCTTCCAAATTGATAAAACCCAAAATGTACAAGACTAGGTAATCAGTGCATGGTCCTTTTCAACGTTAGAGTAACTTCTGTCGATAAAAAATTGTAGGCAACAGTTAATGCTACATATTATAAGGTCCTGTAGAAAAGGTCTAAAAATCTTCTTCAAGTTTGAAGCAATGACAATCAGATAAGCTACTTGCCCATTTATTAGGACATATTTATGGTATAAAAGAAGAAATCAGTTAATAGTTTTGGTTCTTATATGCAGTTCTTATATTGCATGGTGTTAATTTTAGGACAAGATAATTTAAGAAGTATGATTCTGTGAGGTGGGGACTTAATATTATCACCAGCCAAATACTGTTTTATTACAGGTCATTTTCAACCAAAATATAGATAGGTTTAAGAGATACTCTGTAGGAAGTGTTTGGTATGAAATTTCAATTTTTAGAGTGAAAACTAGAGTGCTTTTCACACTTCATGATGGGATTAGGTAAAGCAAATATAAGTTGTTTTCCTTTCATCCCAATATGTGATAAACAAAAAGTTAATGTCTAGTTAGTTTTCTATAGACAGGGAAGTATTTCTTTACCACATGGAATTCCTCAAGTCAGAACATACACAACCCAAGCCAACTGAGAAGTATCAAGGTGTCAAAAACATTAGCTAAACCTCTGTTATCCAATACCAATGTTATTAACAGATCATCCTATATCAGTTTAATAGTTTTAGAAAATAATCAAGAATGATGTAGATTTCACAATTATTTCTGTAGGTATGGCATGCTGTAAATAGTTGACTTTGTCTTGTGTCAGATATTTGATCTAAAATTAGAAAATAAAAGTTCATCTTTGAGGTGTATAAAAAGATTTATTTCGTCATTTGAAACGATCTTTCTTATATTGAAATGTTGGTTCAATCACGATAAGTTTAAATTTTGATACATTATTTAACAAGAAGTACAGGTACAAACACAAGAACTTTTTATTTAACAAGAAGTACAGGTACAAACAAACACAAGAACTTTTTATTTAACAAGAAGTACAGGTACAAACACAAGAACTTTTTATTTAACAAGAAGTACAGGTACAAACACAAGAACTTTTTATTTTAGGGGTAGGGTTATGGTGTTTAACACCAATTTTAACAATAGTGCAGTTATATTGTGGCGGTCAGTTTTATTGATGAAGACCACCGCCCTGCTGCAAGTCACTGACAATCTTTATCACATAAAGTTGTATCAAGTACACTTTGCCATGAGTGGGATTCGAACCCACAACTTTAGTGGTGTTAGGCACTGATTGCACAGGTAGTTCTAAATCCAACTTCCATACAATCACAGCCACGACGGTCCCATTTTTATTTTAAAATTATTTTAATTTTGGATGAATCAATATATTTGTTAATGTGTCATGTTGTCCAAGATATCCAAGTAGACAAAACATTTAAACATTTGCGATATGGAAGTTGGAGACGTTTTCAAGAATTGATAAAAAGGAACAACTCACAGCATAGAGCACACCACTGCTTCCCTACCTGACTAATTTTGTTTGAACCACAGGCGGTAATTAATTAGGATGATATGGTTTGGCAAGATCATCACAGATCTGTGTTATCTGATTGTGTATCAGCTGTGATTATAATACAGAGCTGCTGATTGGATGACTGATAATAGTACAAAAACAGAACTGATGATTGGTTAGATAGGAAATTGATGGGTGTTAGATTAATGAGCTGTAACACATCACTAGGGAATTGTGAAAGCTATCATATTGAAAAAGTGCAATCTGTATTTGATATAAATTATCTCAAATCTGAGATTGTAATAACTCTATTAGAAAAGTTATAAAAAAATTTACATTAATAATGGTTGAATGTAAAGTAGGTCATGTTTGTGTCTGTTATGTTGATTATTTCCCTTTTGAAAGTAAAGTAGGTCATGTTTGTGTCTGTTATATTGATTATTTCCCTTTTGAAAGTAATGTAGGTCATGTTTGTGTCTGTTATGTGGATTATTTCCCTTTTCAAAGTAAAGTAGGTCATGTTTGTTTCTGTTGTGCTGATTATCTCCCCAATCTAGCATAGTACATGCAAGTCATTAAAAGACTTCCTTACATTGTGGGTTTTTTGGTACTGATATCATAATGTTAAGTTTACCGGTATTTCTCATTTAGCATTAATCATTGTTCCACCAAAATTGATCTACATATTCATCCTGTATTAGTCATGTCAGGCAACCACTTGTCAACTTTAGCCTCATTTTAATGGTTAATTTTCTTTGTTGAATTTGGTCAAATTTATGTCAAGTTGTCTTAATAGTGTATAGTTATTGTTGACGAATATCTTTGTTTTGTATTGAACAAACTAGTCGGCTTCATGTTTACTGAACCATGACCTCATTTTAATGTTCATTGACTCAACAAAGTTGCATCATGTTTCTATAGAACCTCATTGGTGGTGTAATGGTTAGCATGTTTGCCTCGAATGCAGTAAATCATGATTCTGAAAGCCGGTCCAGTCAAACAAAGGACTATTAAATTGGTATTTGCTGTTCTCCGTTAAGCATATAGCTTTAAGGAGTAAGAACAAAGACTGGTTTACTCAGAAACAGGATAATATGTCGTTTGGTGGGACATGTATATCCACAGACTGTTCAGTGGCCTAGCTTTATAAAAATCTAATTAAAATGAGTTGGTCTAAAATATAGCAGACATTATCATCATCTCTTCTAAACATAAAACTTGTTCTCGCCATGATATGGTTGAAAAATTGCTAATTTGGTGTTAAAGGGGCATTTGCGGTAGGCACTACCGACAAAATTTGTGGATGGAGCTTATCATAAAAAATCCCAGTTGATATGAACAATATAATTGTGAAACTATGTCACATGACCAACATGACCTAAAGGTCACATTATATGTAACCTCAGAAATTTTAACTTTCGAAGTGATTTTTGTAGATTTAAGACTGATGAAGAATATTATTTTTAATAAGACTGAAAGTTTCGTATGGAGGAACACTTGTGACCATGCCTGTCAAATATTTTGCTCCAAAAGTAACTGTGAAACTATGTATCATTGATTTTCCTCCTCGAGATAAGCGTGGTCAAAATAATGAACAATCTGAATGTTTGCTCCGCCCACAGCTATTTATACCCACGTCCCAGTTTAAGCAACAATCACTCACTAAATTTTAAATGGTTTAAGCGTTCAGTACATGACACCAGACCAACTATTAAATACATTATTCCATGTTACATAGTTCCTGTATGAAAAACGTTTATGTTGTTTTCTAATACATTGTATTTGTAAGATACTTTTTTTTCTGGCATGGTGAGTTTTCCTGGCCACCAAGAAGTTATTTGTATCCAAATTATAATGTACAACATAAAAATATTTTAGTGATGAGTGATGTTCCACATAAAATTTATTTGCTTAATGACAAAATCAAACCACAAAATTCTCAAGTAAATAATTAGTAAACATGAAAAATTAATCAGAAGGAACATAAGTGTATATGTGTGATACAACTGACAAACAAGATTTCCAGGTGAGAAACTTGTATGACAAGGTATTCAAGAGTGAGAAATACAGAGAACAAGGAGCTGTTAGAAAAAACCTTTACAAGTGACCTGGGTGTCACCTTGTCCTCCCTATGTTTAGATCAGACATAGACAGTATGTAAAACCACCTAAGTCAAGGTCATTTCAGGGGGGATATTAGTCTATGGATACATTATTTATTCAGATTTCATACTTTAATGAGGTTATAATTCTATTGTTTTTACTACTATGTTTTAGTTCTCAGGTAACTGTTCTTTGTTATTGCTATCAATATTTACATTCTAAGAAAATAATGATAATTTTTTCCTCTCTCACGTGTTAATGTTAATAGTTTAGCCTATATTGTGACCTACATTTGATGAGACATGGTCAGGACACATTGAGTATATTATGTACATACATGTCGACATGAAAGAGGGTTCAAGTAAGGGGTAATCGTGACCTATGATTAACATTCTAATATTTGTTTACTCTGAATCTTATTTACCAGTTTTAGATAAATGTATTACCATTTTTCCCATTCATATAAAGACATCTGAACAGACATGTCCTCTTTCCCTCATGTAAGCATGTATACTGTTCATACACCCCTCTATTTCCCCATGCAAGTACAAACTGGACATATACCCCCTTTTTCTCCATATAAACAAAAACTGGACATATACCCCCTCATTCACTATATAAACAAAAATTGGCCATATACACCTTAATTCCCTCATGCAAGCACATACTGTTCATACACCCCCTCTTTCTCCATTTAAGCAGAAGTGGGACTTATACCGTCTCTTTCCCCATGTAAGCAAAAACTGGACATAAACCCCTTCTTTCCCCATGTAAACACAAACTGGACATATACCCATTCTTTCCCCATGCAAGCACAAACTGAGCATGTACCACCTCTTTCCCCCATGTAAACATAAGTTGACTGTGACCTTATTAGAGAGAATCATTAGTATCTGAATATGAGCTTTACTTAGGTCAGATCTTGTATTTGTTATTCAGTATTGATATGTGAGCTATATCTAGGTCAGATCTTGTATTTGTTATTCAGTATAGACAATATCTAGGTCAGATCTTGTATTTGTTATTCAGTATAAATACTATCTAGGTTAGATCTTGTATTTGTCATTAGTATAGATAATATCTAGGTCAGATCTTGTATTTGTTATTCAGTATAGATACTATCTAGGTTAGATCTTGTATTTGTCATTAGTATAGATAATATCTAGGTCAGATCTTGTATTTGTTATTCAGTATAGATACTATCTAGGTCAGATCATGCATTTGTTATTCAGTATAGAAAATATCTAGGTCAGATCATGTACATGTATTTTTTTTTCAGTATGGATAATATTTAGGTCAGAACTTATATTTGTTATTCAGTATCTATAATATCTAGGTCAGATATTGTATTTGTTATTCAGTATAGATAATATCTAGGTTAGAACTTGTATTTGTTATTCAGTATAGATAATATCTAGGTCAGATATTGTATTTGTTATTTAGTATATATAATATCTAGGTCAGATATTGTATTTGTTATTCAGTATAGATACTATCTAGGTCAGATATTGTATTTGTTATTCAGTATATATAATATCTAGGTCAGATATTGTATTTGTTATTCAGTATAAATACTATCTAGGTCAGATATTGTATTTGTTATTCAGTATAGATAATATCTAGGTCAGATATTGTATTTGGTATTCAGTATAGATAATATCTAGGTCAGATATTGTATTTGTTATTCAGTATATATAATATCTAGGTCAGATATTGTATTTGTTATTCAGGATAGATACTATCTAGGTCAGATATTGTATTTGTTATTCAGTATAGATAATATCTAGGTCAGATATTGTATTTGTTATTCAGTATAGATAATATCTAGGTCAGAACTTGTATTTGTTATTCAGTATAGATAATATCTAGGTCAGATATTGTATTTGTTATTTGGTATAGATACTATCTAGGTTCAGTATAGATACTATCTAGGTCAGAACTTGTATTTGTTATTCAGTATATATAATATCTAGGTCATATATTGTATTTGTTATTCAGAATAGATACTATCTAGGTCATATATTGTATTTGTTATTCAGTATAGATAATATCTAGGTCATATATTGTACATGTATTTGTTATTCAGTATAGATAATATCTAGGTCAGATATTGTATTTGTTATTCAGTATAGATAATATCTAGGTCTGATATTGTATTTGTTATTCAGTATAGATAATTTATCCTGCAATCAGTACATTTGCTATACAAATATGCTATACGAATAAATTTTTGCTTTATTCGTACTATGCGAATAAACTTTCCTGGCACCCTGTAGCAATGTATAGAGCGGAGAGCGCAGACAAGTAAGAAACCAGTACTAATGTAACACGGACTACAAAGAAGACACCCTTGCCAACATTTATGAAAGGCGAGGAATGAAGCTTGTTTCTGTCGTTTTTGTTTAAATCTGACAAGTTTTCCGACTTTTTTCACATTGCAGGATAAACACAAAATACGTACATTGTTGTTAAATATAAAATTCATTTGTACTCGCTGCGAAACAGGCCTGAAAAGCTCGCCAAAGGCTCGCTATTCAGCCTGTTTCTAAAGCTTGTACAAATAAATTTTATATTTACCTACAATGTACGTATATTGTATATATCTAGGTCAGAACTTGTATTTGTTATTCAGTATAGATAATATCTAGGTCAGATTTTGTATTTGTTATTCAGTATAGATAATATCTAGGTCAGATATTGTATTTGTTATTCAGTATAGATAATATCTAGGTCAGATATTGTATTTGTTATTCAGTATGGATAATATCTAGGTCAGAACTTGTATTTGTTATTCAGTATAGATAATATCTAGGTCAGATATTGTA
>MJUT01022214.1:163004-183541 GCA_002080005.1 Gigantidas platifrons
CGTGGGTTCTATCCGCGATCGTGTCAAATCAAAAAATATGGAATTGGTACATTGTATTTGCTGCCTCTCTGGTAAACACCTATCATTCAGGAGTAAGAGCAAAAGTCTGGTTGACTCTTCTTCTCCTTCCTAATACAGGATAGACTCGTAGGAACGAGTGAAATTATCCCGGCGTGGAGACTGAAAATTTTGAATTTACAATTAAAAATTATTTACATAATTACATTATTTACATAGTGTGGATGTTTACATGAATTCTGGAGGGAATAGGATACCCTCCAGACCAGACTTAAAGCTGTCAATGTCTGGTACTAATGCCACTGAGGACGGGAGGTAATTCCAACTTCGGATGGTTCTTGGGAAAAATGAAAATTTATATACATTTTTAGATGTTGTGATATGTTTATATTTATGTTGTCCCCCCCCTGGTTCTTGAGTCCCCTTTTGATAGGTATTGCTGGTGGTCAATTGCTATCATGTTGTTCCTGATCGTATACAACATGGTAACCCTACTTTTAGCACGCCGTTGACTCGGGGGTTCCCAGTTTAGTGCATCTAACATTTTTGATACTGTGCCTGGCTCTTTGTTCCTGTAATTGTTGTAAACAAAGCATGCTGATCTTCTTTGCACTTGTTCTATGCCATCTATCTGATCTTTATTATGTGGGTCCCAACATGTAGATGCGTATTCTAGTGTAGGTCTTATCATTGTGGTGTATATATCTTCAGCTTGTTTAAGTATGACAATTTGAAATTGAAAATTGTATTTTGCACACTGTAGAAAAGGGTTCAATCCAATATTAGTATGGACCGCTGATCAATATTACATTTCGACCTCTTCGTACTTGGATACGACTTCACGTTGTTGAGCAAATCAGACAATGGGGACTGTATTGACACATTTATACTTAGAAATAATTATTCAGGGGAGTAAACCTTAATTCAAAGTTGTGAAAAGGGTCCCCTGGTGACACCCTTACGTAAAGTACATTGCTATTTACACTATTAAACACCTTATGATTTATTTTAGATTTGTTTGGCTACATTTGTCTTGGTTGTGGTAAATATATCATTTGATTGATTATACTCTTTGTAAACTAAGAAATCAAATAAAAATTCCAATATCACAATTATATCTCATGTTCTTCAAGTAAATTACAGACAAATACAATTCTTAGATTGTAATTAAGTTTCATATTTCAATTCAAAATATATTTATGCAGACAATTCTGAATGTTTCTACAACATGTAAAACTGTTGGGGCTTTCAGTTCTATATGTCAGATTTAAGCAAAATTATGCTGACTAAGAACGCATTTGTTGAATTGGCATGCTGTAGTCGGTGACTGTTTGGTGTTTAAAGCCATATGAACAGTGTTCAGCTATTTAATGGCGAGAATAAGTTACATACATTTTATATCGATAAGAAGATGATGATGTCCCCTTTGTTCTAGATCAACACATTTAGTTTGATGTTTATAATGCTATAGCTTGCTACATGTCGCTCTATATTCGAACACATTTTCTTGATTCCTTGCTCTTGCTCCAAAATGCTACGTTTGCAAGTTTGTAGTCTTTGATTTGACCCGATCGGTACTGAAATCCAAGATCTACCGCACTCGAGATGAGCACGTTAACCATTACATCACCGATGCCGTGCTCCAAGACATTAGGTGATCCATGTAAGTAATAAAAGGAATGATACTAACCATGTCGCTCAATCTTAAAGGTAAGAAACACGAGAAAATACAATTATTTATTGGGAACACGTGTCCATATCGACGATTAAAAGTATCTATCGCCAGTGTCAAATATTAAACAGGTGATAGTACAATGAACATGATATTGGTCTTCTTCTTTTTTTAAATGAAAGGACCGCATTCGAGATTTTTCTATTTCTTCTCATTGGTTTTATAAGACTATGGGGCAACTATTTCGTAGATTGAAAAAAAATGCGTAGACCTTGTGAAGACCGAGGTTTCTTTTTTTTTTTGATGCAGTATGGATCAATTGATTTTATTCCTAACTTCAATAAATATCTGATGGTCTTAAATTTCCGTTAAATGGTTCCTGCTGAAAGCGAATTTCATGTTTATCGGTTAATTCCGGGTAGTCTAATCACCGAAATGGACCGAAATGGACCAAAATGAACCGAAATGGAGTAATAATGGACCGAAATGGAGACATAATGAACCAAAATGGACCGAAATGGAGATGTTATGAACCAAACTTCATCAAAATAAAGCAGTTATGGATAGAAAAGGACCCATAAACGCCCGAAATTGACAAATAACAGGTCCGATTTGCCATGTCTCAGTTTTTGTCACATTTTATATTCGAAAACAATGAAACTTCAATTGAGAAACTAAACAAAATATCAAACCCGGTACTGAGGGAACAAGTGAAGTTGCTGGGCTCCTTTTTAACAGAGTTGATAAGCACTGAGGACAGGAGGCGGTTAATTTCGTTTGTTTTATAGGTATTGTGTATTTCATTACTGTTTATTTTATTTGTAGCCATTGACCCTCCATCGGGCGTTTTTTAGTGCTAATAAAAATTAGAATTTTTTGAAACATTAATTTATGGCTGAAAATATTTTAAGCTAGAGTGCGAGTGAGAAGATCGCGACAAACAATAAAAAAAGAAATAAAAGAAAAAAAAGAAAGACATATGTTTATTTATTTGTGGCTGAAAATCATTTAAGATAAACATGTCTTTCTTCTTTTCTTTCTTTTTTTTATACGCCATTAGCTTTATTTTGATGAAGTTTGGTTCATAACATCTCCATTTCGGTCCATTTTGGTTCATTATGTCTCCATTTCGGTCCATTATTACTCCATTTCGGTTCATTTTGGTCCATTTCGGTCCATTTCGGTGATTAGACTACCCCGGTTAATTCTAAGATGTTTTCGTGATATATATATTTCTTTGTGTTTTCTTTTAATTTATACACTTTCTTGCATGGTCGGCAATTAATCCCTGTAGATCAATCCTGTGGTTGGTTCTTCATGCATTGTTAATTTCAAAGTTATTTTTTTTCGTAAAATTTATGGACTTGAAAAACCAGAATTACTTCAAAATATCAGGGATGTAAAACGGGAATCCAGCACAGAACGGGGAGCTAAAATCGAAAAACTGAATAGTTAAAAGGACATACCAGGGGCTTTGTGCCATTGCCCTGAAACTGTAGTCGTCGGGGTGGGAACAGGGAATCAAAACCCCTGTCCACTCCCTCAAATTAACACATAATAATAAATTTGAAAACAGAGAACGAGGATCCCACTATCACAAACAAAAAATATTTTATCATATTCACCATCTTACCAACAAAAGCCGCAATTAATCATTTAATCTACAGTTCCTACGACATTATTCCATACCTTCTTTCTTTTTAATTTTAGAAATGGTCCGAAATGACCGTTTCCATGGAAACTCTATTACTCTAAAATATTAAGAGGGCCTTTCATCTGCTTCAAAAGACACTCTTTAAGATTTCTCAAGCCACTCAAATGTCGGTATGTCTTGCTGGAGGCACTTTATATTTAGAGATTTATCACCGTCTTTAATCAATGATTCTCCACTCGACTGATTTTTGCATTAAATTGTTTATAGTCAAATAGAAATAATTTAAAATTCTGGTACAGATGTTTCACACCTAATGATCGTAACACTTTCAAACTTAAACGTGTCGCCTTAGATTGATAGTTTCCATTATAAAGAACAAATTGAGTTCCATAAAGCGCTCCAGCGACCTGGAAAGTCACTCATTGACACCAACCTCAATGGATTAGCAGACGAGACTGCGTTTTTCCTAGCATGACTTGATTCTATATTAGGGATAATTCTTGAAACATGTCAACGCCTGTTAAAGTAATAAAAGAATTCAATGACTCGATACGCTGGTAAATACCAGTGGGAAAAATTGTAGAATACAGAACTGATTGGGTAAATATGTTGTCCAATCGTGTTTCTACTAACAATCTGAAACACCTCAAATATCAAATGGTTATACAAAATGTAATTAGAGTTAGAGGCGTGTCTGTTTCAATTTTTCTCTACCAAGGATTTGAATGATTTTTATTTAAATACTAGTGACTCAGTAGTAGAAGATTTTGTACACTGTGTTATTCTGACAGTTGCAGTAAAATCCGCCCTCGTTATATTGAAGGGTTTCACACAATAAATAGAGAAATTTGATAGCTTTAATGATCTCTAAGCTCCTTTTCTGCTTTGACTACGAATATGAATTTAAATTAGTGTGAATTTGAGTTGATGATTTTGTGTTTACGCAAAGCCATCACTGTGCTTCTCTTGAAATTACAAACTTGAGTAGATTATCCTGAATAACCCACAAAATATTAAAAAAAACCCACCCTTATTCATGTAATTATTTCTAATTTTATATGATATGGAATCATTTCTTTAAAACTGCAGGTTGTCTGTCTTACTATTCAAGTTAAAACATTCGATTTACTTTTTGTGACTATGCCAGTCATCTTTACTGTAATTATTTATAGAAATTAGTAATAGCGAAGACATGCATTGTATTTAGATGTTCTCCGTGACAGTTGAGTTTTTAAACCACCCCCCCCCCCCAGTAATCTCCAGTTTCATGCATAGCATCCCACAAGGGATGTATCAAATGCACAAGTTGCCCAAAAGGAGGAGACGTTAATAATGCCATTGTTGTGGAGAATTAAACGCTTGTATTACTATCACTGAGTCGATACCTCTTCTGACTGATTGCATGCTAAATTTTCTTATCTTGTTCACTGTGTCTACTCTGACTTTGCCCTCTATATTTTAGAAACCGATTCGATTGTGTTATTATTAAGGTGCTGCCTCTCCGTTAAGCACGGATGATAAATGAGCAACCGCTGAGACTGGTTGGCTTAGTGTCGTGTTGTGACATACATTTGTTTGTAGGCTAGCACTATGGACATCCAGTTCAGGTTGTTGTCCACTTAGTAAGCAGGTACCATGCATCATTATCTCATAGACAATGTTCTGGGTACGGTATACTTGAAGTTGAAGAATTGGCGTTATACAACAATCACTTGTTCCCTTACTGAATCTTTGAACAGATGAGGGTTACTTTGTAGTAATCGAATATCGGTGACACTTCCTACTAAAAGGTGACGTCGAAATTGGTCCCATATTTTGAATAAAAATATTGCTTGACATTGCATTTTTGAAAAGGGGACTTTATGAAGATAATTTCATGTAAATATCATGAACATCTGAGGTGTGGCCATTTTTGGCACTTAGAGCCCCTCCCTCTTTCTAAACAAAGAATGCAGTCAACCATTTTTCAAGAGTTGTGACATCAAAATCTGGACTGAGATGGAGATCTGAAGACATCATATTTGCAATATTAGGGTGAAATATATATTATAAGCACCGATCAGTTTTTACCTGTCCAAAAAATGATTGTTATGCTATTAACAAAGAATATCAGTTGACCATTATTGCACAATACACTATCGCCACATAAAACGAATCCTAGACATCTCGGTACTGACTTGGACATCTCGGTACTCGGTACTGGACAGTTCGGGACTTGGATGAGACAATTCAGTACTGACCACAATTGTTTGGTACTTATCAATTGTCAATATTTTGGTACTAGTAGTTCTTTAAATGACCCAAAAGTGGATGGATATGTGTTTTTGATAGTTCCAGTGTAGATCGATCCCGGAAATCGTTGTTTTTGTATTGATTTTTATTTTCATTATTTTGACCTTTGCTTCAGATTTATATCTGATATATATACAGCTTCATCAGCATCATTTTTGGACTTACACCTCGAATTTGACGACAGTGGTCAACTCAGTACTAAAATTTATGATAAACGAGACGACTTCAATTTTAAAATCATAAATTTTCCTAATATGTGCAGCAATATACCAGCTTCTCCTGCATATGGTGTTTACATTTCGCAATTGATTCGTTATTCAAGAGCCAGTAGCAATTATTCTGATTTCTTGAAGCGTCATCTTTGTCTGAAAAACAGGCTACTGGACCAGGGTTATAAAAAGATTCGCCTTATTCGATCTCTTAAAAAGTTTATATTCCGATATCAAGATCTTGTCGAAATATATTCTGTCTCTGCAGATACAATAGTAAAAGATACATTTTCATATAGATAAGGATTTGGTATACGTGGGTTACAATGTCAAAAAAAAATTTTTGTGAATGTGTGACGTAAAAATGCTTTTGACATTTACAGTCGTAATTAAAATACTTCAAAGGACTCATAGTTGATGGTGATGGTTCACGAGATATATTAGATACTGAGTTTGGTACTGTTTGACTGCTATTTTGCCTGTTTTTTTCAGTATTGTTGTAAATGCTGTTTTAGTGACAACGGGAACCTTTGAACCGTAATAGAAGCGAGAGGTTGGCGCCGTAAAGAAAATCTGATTCAATCCACCATTTCTTTAGAAATGCCTGTACCAAGTCAGGACCATTGCGGTTTTCCAGTTTCCCGGTTGTTGACTGATTTTGTCTGTTTATTGATTTATGAGTTTTTAATTTCCCTTTGGAAGATTACTCTGTGTTCGGTAATTTTGTTATTACCCTTATTTATCCCCGATGTATGAAAGTTCGTCACCCTAACGATTCTTCAATAATTTCTATTATCATAAACATTTGATTATATTTTGTTTATGATGATTAAAAAAACACATAAAAATTTGTATAAACAACGTCTAAATGTAAACAAATTATAAAAAAACAGTTTTTAAATTCAATCAAATTATCATTAATATTCAGTACCGAGTACCGAAATGTCGCATATGTTCAGTACCGAGATGTCCTGATACCCATAAAACGATATATTGCCACCTGTTCCACAGGGACTCGGATAACTATTTCTGACAAATATCCGATCTCTGGCAATGGCAATCTCGTAGAAAATACCAAAAGGGAAACATCGAGTTGCATACCGCCTTTTTTCAAAATCATAATTTCGTCTGATCTTTGCCCACAAATATCGGTCATTGGCTATTAAAATGTCAGGAATTGAATAAATTGTACATATTTACATACCTTTGATACTGATTTTTACTTTTTATGCTGTTTTCAAACATTTCTTGACCTGATTTGACCAAACGGCCGAGATCCCTGCCCGGAAGTCAACATTTCCCACCCAAATTATATTCTGTTCGGAACTGCCATTTGGTACACACCGTGCATCACCTTATGATTATCATGACTGTCATGTTGACTTCCGGGCAGGGATCTCGGCCGTTTGGTCAAATCGGGTCAAGAAATGTTTGAAAACAGTATAAAAAGTAAAAATCAGTATCAAAGGTATGTAAATATGTACAATTTATTCAATTCCTGACATTTTAATAGCCAATGACCGATATTTGTGGGCAAAGATCAGACGAAATTATGATTTTGAAAAAAGGCGGTATGCAACTCGATGTTTCCCTTTTGGTATTTTCTACGAGATTGCCATTGCCAGAGATCGGATATTTGTCAGAAATAGTTATCCGAGTCCCTGTGCCTGTTCCTGAGGTTCTACCAAGCCTCCGAAATCTACTACGATATAAGAAAAAATAATATCGTGTTTATTATAAATTCATACGAACCATTTATGACGTTTATACTAACAAGTGTGGTGTAGTCAAGATATAGTATTCAAAAACCTTTCGTGGTGTTGTCTGTCTTTAACACGCGATAATCAGGGCATGCCAGGATCTGAACGACATTATAACAAACGGCATTGTCTATGTATTCTCAAAAACTATGCATTCAATTCTCCCCGACATCCAATTTTCTGTTGAAGTATTTAGTCTTCCGGTAATTATCATGTTGAGGGTCATTGATGATTCAAAAGTCAACATAACAATCCACTTTCACTCTCCAATGCTGGAGGTGAAAATGGTCATAAGAGGATTGGATAACCCGCCATCAACATCTAATTCAATATAGTCGTAAATCTTTCATGTTGGAAAGCCCTTAAGTGCTAGAAATATATTACATCTGCTAAAATCGATTTCAGCAATAGAAGAAACACACTTCAGCTACAAATTTGTACTGCGAGTTGCACTTCATCCTTTGGAATTGCCTCATCGATTTTCCCCTGACGGCTGCCAACCACTGAATTTTGAATTAGCGACAAATGCAAGGTTATAATTTGATTTTCATGTCTGCATATAATAGGATTCTCTTCTTTCTCGACAATTTCCGCTCATATTCTGACAAAACAATTGCTTTCTACCAAAGGATCAGAATGACTTCATTGAAAATATGAGCTTTAAATATCTAGTCACGTGACCGTTCGAGTGATTAAAAACTAAATGACTTCCTGTATAGATATAAAAAGTCACATCCTACTTACACAGTCTAAAAGCAATCACAATTTACATTATACAAACAAAATAACACTTGCAATGGCAAACATTTTAATGTTTACATTGATTTGAGCTCACCGGGCCATCCATTGGCAATGTGTTCTGTGGCAAGACGCCATCTGTAAATACTGATATCAACATGAAATATTGAGGAAAGTGGCGTTAAACTCTGATAACCTAACATACCATTATTTTTCAACTAGTGATAAGAATATGGATAATTTTGCACCATCCTCAAATATCAAGCAATATTGATGTATTATATATACATGCAAAAAATAAACTGTGGTGTCAACTTGAAGTGCACAGTTATTAATAAGCTCTTCAAACATAACTGAGTTGTTTTTACCCTCATTTGGGTGGTGTTGGAAAAGGAATCGAACTTATTTAGTTGAGAACCGTCGCCCAATATGGCTGCCACATAAAGTAATATGCTTTCTCTCTCCTGTATCAACTTCAAGTGATGAAAAGTGAAAACAAAAATATCACGATCTGTCTGAATAGTTTGTTTCAGCTGGATACAGAAGTTACAAAATTAACAATTTGTTCTCCATCTTTTTTGATTGTGTGCACTGTGGATATATTTATTCTTGGTTAACAATCAAACGGTTGTTTTAAAATAAAGAATATTGGTCATATTCAGGGATGTCATGAACGAGAGAAAGACTAGATTTTATTGTGACAAAAGTAACATAGCCATGGTCATCTGTGACGAAGACATTCATCATACTGTTAATAAGTCATGATGGCGACCAAAAACAACTGTGGAAGTGATTTCTCTTTACCATTAGGTAGCTTCATTGTTTATATATAACACCAACATTCTATCAGGGAAAGCCTGATATGAAACACAAGCACTTGGATATTGTATCGACTGAGAGATATAATGCTCCATATGCTGGTGCTGCTCTAATGTTGCTACATATACATATGTAAATGGAAAGGTCACAATGTGAATGGAAATCATTTCTTTGCATAAAGTTTCGTTCTCAGCCGGCCCTCATTGCCAATTTTTAGGTGCTGGTCAAATCATGAAGCAGTATACGGGTAATTCTTTGTTTCAAGTTCAGTTGGATATATGCGATCAACGTAGTCAGCAAATTTATTCTTTGTGAGCACCTGGGTTCACTCCCGGTTTTTTGTGGTGTCTGTGTTGATCATCTTGTTAGTTTTCTGTGTTGTGTTTTTTTGTCTTCGTTCTGTGTCTTGTGTGCCCAATGATGACCATGTCTCTGGATTATCCATTCTTGATTGCCCTTCAGTTGTCTCTAACGTTTATTTACAATGTCTCTGGATTATCCATTCTTGATTGCCCTTCGGTTGTCTCTGACGTTTATTTGAATTGTTCAGTGAAAGTGCATCATTTATGTAGTGGAACCTGAAATTAAATCAAGGACCGGGATAGCTTCTTTTCGTTTTACTTGAGAAACCCCTGCAAGAAGTGTGCTTCATTAGAATATAAGGGAAAGTGGACGAAAAGAGATGCACAGCTGGTACCCATATGAATCCCGACTGTCTCTTGAAATCAGTAGTAGTTTCCTGTTAAAACAATTTTCATATCATGAAATAGAGCATCAGTGGATACACAATCCCACGTATGCAGAGAGGATGTGGGTTGATACTCCAGGACAGAAAATCTAACGTCATTGTTAATATCTGTTCATACCTTTGACTGTGAGACGTTTCTACATGTTTCTGTTGTGCCTGTAATTCCCAGTTCAGTTAGATATATGACTGTGTTTAAATAAACACATCTTTCACGTGTGTTCAGCAATATACACACTTGCCTCTATAGTGGGTGTTGTAAATGACAACTGTATCAAGTGATGAAAAGTGAAAACAAAAATATCACGATCTGTCTGAAAAGTTTGTTTCAGCCAGATACGGAAGTTACAAAATTAACATGTGTTCTCCATCTTTTCTGGTTGTGTGCACTGTTGATATGTTTATTCTTCGTAAACAATCAAACGGATGTTGTAGGATATTGGTAATTTTCAGGGATGTCATGAACGAGGGAAAGTCTAGCTAGATTTTATTGCGACAAAAGTAACATATATATGGTCATCTATGACGAAGACATTCATTATACTGCTAATAAGTCATGATGGGGACCTACAACACTGTTGAAGTTATTTCACTTTACCATTAGGTATAGCTTCCTTGTTTATATACAAACCAACATTCTACCAGGGAAAGCCTGAAATGAAACACAAGCACTTGGATATTGTATTAACTGAGAGACATAGAACTCTCCATATCATGCTGGTGCTGTTGTAATGTTGCTACACATAAATGTAAAGGTACCAATGGAAATATTGAAATCATTTCTTTCCAAAAGTTGTGTTCTCAACCGGCCCTCATTGTAAATTTTTAGGTGCTGGTTAAATCATGAAGCAGTATATGAGTAATTCTTTATTTCAAGTTCAGTTGGATATACAAATGTATGCGATCAACATAGTCAGCAAATTTATTCTTTGTGAGCACCTGGATTCACACCCGGTTTTTTTATGGTGTCTGTGTTGATCATCTTGTTAGTTTTCTGTGTTGTGTTGTTGTCTTCGTCCTGTGTCCTTTGTGCCCAATGATGACAATGTCTCTGGGTTGTCCATTCTTGATTGCCCTTCGGTTGTCTAACGTTTATTTACAATGTCTCTGGGTTGTCCATTCTTGATTGCCCTTCTGTTGTCTAACGTTTATTTACAATGTCTCTGGGTTGTCCATTCTTGATTGCCCTTCGGTTGTCTCTAACGTTTATTTACAATGTCTCTGGGTTGTCCATTCTTGATTGCCCTTCGGTTGTCTCTAACGTTTATTTGAATTGTTCAGTGAAAGTGCATCATTTATGTAGTGGAACCTGAAATTAAATCAAGGACCGGGATAGCTTCTTTTCGTTTTACTTCAGAAGCCCCTGCAAGAAGTCTGCTTCATTAGAATATAGGGGGAAAGTGGACGAAAAGAGATGCACAGCTGGTACCCATATGAATCCCGACTGTCTTGTGAAATCAGTAATAGTTTCCTCTTAAAACAATTTTCATATCATGAAATATAGCATCAGTGGGTATGCAATCCCACGTATGCAGAGAGGACGTGGGTTGATACTCCAGGACAGAAAATCTAACGTCATTGTTAATATCTGTTCATACGTCTGACTTAGACGTTTCTACGTGTTTCTATTGTGTCATTAATTCCCAGTTCAGTTAGATATATGACTGTGATTAAATAAACACACCTTTCACGTGTTTCAGTAACATACACACTTGCCTCCATAATGGGTATTGTAAATGACAACTGTGATATTTTATTCAGAAAATTCATAAAATACATGGAACATTATCTTTGATCAAACGTCAACATTCAGAGCGTAGTGATGAAAATCGTCACCACACACACTCAAATGGAAATAATTTAAAAATTAATTTTAAATGGGGTTGTCATTCGTCACAGTACCCGATGTTTGAAAAGACCACCTTCATCCAATCAGAATCGGAAGTACTTGATTTTGTAATGAAAGAAAATCCCTCAACCAAGGCACAGGTGTTTGAACAAATTTGCTCCAGCTAACAATTGGTTTGCTTAAGAGATTTTATTGGGGTTATTTGATCTTTGTTAATGGGACGTCATAGGTACTTAAATACAACTTATTAATTGCAAAGATGGATTCACACTGCTCCTGAAAAAGATTACCACGTCTTTGAATTATCTCGAGCGAAACCACCCGAATCGAAATAAATTTAAATTATTTAAAAGTAGAAATATTGCATATTATGGTATTAAGTGGTTAATAAACTAAACTTACAGCATTTTGTCACACGTGACCAAAATAAAGAAGATATTAATTCCATGGTTTTGGCTTCCTAATGTTTGAACTACATTGGTATATACATTTATGAAAGGAACTTCCAAAATGATCGAAAACGTCACCCTTTCTGTTGTATAACTCGTGAGCTTCCGGGGAGGGGGGGGCTTCGCCTCATGGACCCCTTGAACATCCCAGACCCATTGCCGAAACAGCTTGAGCCTATACTTCTCCATTATTCTAGCTACGCCCCTGATAATGGTAAACAATTCCACCAATATCAAACAAAAGTTTATATTACAGAATATTAATCTGACAACACTCCAAGACGTAATGCTACATTGAACATTACTTCTACTCAATAGAAGACTGTTCTAAACTAAATAAAATATTGAATCGATCGATTGATAGATCGTATCGTGTAATTATCGAAATGTAATTTACACTCTCCTCGCTGTTTTTGTCAATTACATCATGGAAAAAGAACACCACTAATGTACAGGAATTTGAATTATTCTGGCATCTGATTTAAAAGGACATATAATACTTTTCTAAATTATATTGTTTATTGTACAAGTGTCAGATTCTAATGCAATCAACTCAGAAATTGAATGTTAGGTTTTATTTAACTTGGCAGTAAAATAGAGCGCCAGTGAAATACGTCGGGCGTCAGACTTGTACCCAGTGATATGACATTAGGTTGAACATGCCTTTTATTATACACAGTGAAGTTAATTGCTCTGAACGCGATCTGATTGTAAGATGTATTGGTGTCGAAGGGATCGCAATTGATTAGCTTAGAGATTATACTTGCTTTTATTAGAAGGAATCCCTAATTGACAATGAAATGAGAGATTTCCATTACTTCTATAAAATTCTTGGCAATAAATTAATTTTCTCTTTGCATATAGTAAAGGGAATTGCCAGAGGGAACCTGTAGATGAACCCTGCAGCTGAACTTCTACACACATTTCTAATTACATGTTATATTAGTTTAAAAAGTTCCAACAGAGAACTAATCAAAATGTGATATGGTTTTGATATTGACTACTTTGATGGTAGAAATATTTTAAAGCTCTTATTTCTCAGTATCACATTTAATCTTGAATTTTGTCACAATATTCCAAAATACCATTTCAACATCATGTTATAAGTTTATGCCTTCTTTATAATTTGCAAAATAATACATCTTTCATGATTGTCTTATACAACAGTCCATCTCCAGGGGAAACTATTGGATTGTGTCTGAGCACGTACAACTCAATGCACGCATAGAACTATCTAAAACACTCGAAGTAAAATTTTCCGTTATTTTTTATGATCACCGGTGGGTGGAGCCTCTCAATACAAGCTGTGACCAATAAGACTGCACAATCCTTAAACTAGTTTGATTGGTCGACTATAATAAAATCGTCTGCGAAGAAAATTACCCGTCCATCGTTAGATTTATATGTACCAGTTTCTCTGCCCGTTGTTATCTTCAACTGACAAGAGATCTATCAATCAATGGATGGCGTTACCACAGGCGGGTGATTACTGTGGCGTGCACTAAGCATTTTCCCATATCTCTGATTCTCTTCATTTCTTGATTAGATCAAACATGAGTCAGGTCGGACATTAAAGAAGAATCAACGAAGCCAGAAAATATCTATTGTGTGACGACAATGGCGATTTTGATCAAGCTGATCGTGTAATGATGACGGATAAGTCGTTGGTGTAATTCAGACAACACTTTCTTGTCAACCCTGTCATTAAAGCTACACAAACCTGTAGTTTCCCTCGAATAATTTACATTCATATTTGATTAGTTTCTTGATTTGGGAAGATATAATTTCATGGAGAGGTTGAGTAGGTCTATATGAAGCGAGGACATGTGATTAGAGCGAATGTTTTCTGATATCCTAAATATTTCCCCATGAATTGGACCAAGGACTTGTCGGAAAGTTTGTTATATCGTATGCTATCTCTTTGAACCAATAACATGCCGTAGTTGGTTGGTTATACCTTATGTTATCTCTTTGAACCAATAACATGCCGTAGTTGGTTGGTTATACCTTATGTTATCTCTTTGAACCAATAACATGCCGTAGTTGGTTGGTTATACCTTATGCTATCTCTTGATTTGGACGAACAGACTTGTCGGACAGTTTGTTATATCTTATGCTACCTCTTTGGACCAATAACATGCCGTAGTTGGTTGGTTATACCTTATGTTATCTCTTGATTTGGACGAAAAGACTTGTCGGACAGTTTGTTATATCTTATGCTACCTCTTTGGACCAAGGACTTGTCTGGGTTGGTCATTCCTTATCCTATCTCTTGATTGGGGCCAAGGACCTGTCGGACATTTTATTATATCTTATGCTACCTCTTTATTGGCACCAATGACTTGTCCCACAGCTTGTTATATCTTATACTATAAGTTATTTGGACAAGAACCTGTCGGACAGTTGGTTATTCATTATGCTGCCCCTCTTGCTTTGAACCAAGGACTTGTGTCGGACAGTTTGTTATACCTTACGCTACCTCTTGATTGGAACCAAAGACTTGTCGGACAGCTGGTTATGCTTATGCTACTTCTTAATTTTGGGCCAATGATTTGTCGAGCAGTTTGTTATACTAGTAACATATCCTACCTCTTAATTTTAGCCAAGGACTTGTCAGACAATTGGTTATACCTTGTACTACCTCTTAATTGAGACCAAGGATTTGTAAGACAGCTGATTATATCTTATGCTACCTCTTGATTGGGACTAAGGCTTTGTCGGAAAGGTGTTTTCACTTTATACTATAAGTTGTATTAATGTTGTATTAATTAATTTGTATAGAGAAATTGTTTGCTCAAAAGTTTATTGGAGAGTATTTGCATTGAAACATGGAAGTAAGGTAATGAAACAAAACGAAATGTGTCACAATAATTAGACTAGAAGAGACTTGTATCTAAATGAGACACGAGTGGAAGATTGTTTAGAGGGTTGTTTTACATTCCTCCTGCAAGTGAAACCTTATACTTGTATACAGTTCTATCAGTCTTGTGATTATTCAGTTATACCATTATTAACATTATTATCGTAAGGTGGATTTTAAAGGCAGTGAGGCTAAACATGGCCCTCTTACCTCATCGTTGACTGATCACAGGTTCGTTTAAAAGCCAATTACCCGAAGCTTCTGCAGATAAGAGAAATTACCCCACCGTGAACTGTTCATTAATGTTGATGTAAAAGTTTTATCTACATATCGCCATGCGTGAAACTATTAGCAAAAACAGAAAATATTATTAGAAATGTATTTTATCAGATTCAAGACATAACAGGACTCCATTTTGTACACGTCTAACCAACATCAACATATCCAGCAATATGTATACAACCAAATCTATTTTTGATCAAAATAACTTTTGCAATTGTAGTGTTTCATACTCTAATCTGTCGGATCACACACACACAGACACTATTGATTGATGTTTAGCGTGAAGTGATAATTATTTAAGTTTTTGTATTGGGAGAAGAAGTCTACGAACAACATGTTATAGTGACAATAAAAATGTATCTTTTGAACTGAGTGTCAAAAATTCGTCGCTGTCGTCTAGTCCTATAGTGACATCTAGATGTGTTTTACCACTGTATTGTACACATATAAATTGTCTATAAACAAAACGTTCCTGTTTCTTGTCATGTTTAATTATGTATTCAAGATAACAATGGGCACTGAAGCATTTTTGTTATGACAGATATCAACCGGCAAACATCGGATGAATCCGCTGCTCTGCTTCATTCTGAAATCGGTCGAAATGGCGACGAGTGCGCAGATACAATAGTGGATTGCATATAAATTTATATCTGGACCATTGTTGTGTAATCATGGACGGTAAATCGAAGGAAAGGCAATGTAATGGGAAAAAGATAAAATTACAAAAGGCAAACAATGGACGCCAAAGCTCTGTACAGAAAAGTAAGCTAAAGATGGAGCAACACGAACCCCACTACAACCGTGTGTGAACTAGTGTGCCCTGGAAGGGTAAGACGTTCTTGCTCCACTGTTGGCACCTGCCATGTTTATTAAGCTTGTTAAAACTCCAGTGATAAGTCGGTTATTTTTGGTTACTAAAAGTTCATGATTATATATCTGTAATATGTACAAATCCTACCAGCCAACACTACATCATCTTGAAAAGATGCGTGAAGTCTTTTGTACAAAACAACTTTAAGTAGTGTATGAAATTCGCGTGAATAATACAAATGATACCACACATCAACTTACCAGACAGTGAGACGAAAAAAAAAGTTATAAAACATTGTTCCTTCTCTCTACACCTGAGTTTCAGATGATTTAGTTTATATCCATACTTCCACCACCGTGTTGAAAGTGGCGTTAAACACCATAAACCTAAACCAACCACCCTTGCGTAGGCATCTACTACGAAGACTTTAATAAAGAGTAAGCATAATTGTCGATGAAACTCTACAAATATCTAAGTGTTGACTGTCAGCTTTTGTCGTCACGTAGAGCCCATCATTCGCTTTTTACCATCTCCGTTGATACTACTTGGCCAATGAAAACCAAAGTGAGAATGGTCATTATATATACAATGTAGTTGATCCAATTTCAGTAATATATCACACTGCCCCCCTCTTCATCCGAGGTGATCAAGGCTTTTGCATTTTGTATCAATGAACGGATTATTATTTCAACTGTATCTGATAATGGGTTGTTTACAGAAGCCAATTTAAACGATGATTAGATGTGATAATATGCGACAGTTGTGTGAGAGATGTGAGTAAACCCATAATGATGTAATGTACATGTATAACGAAGATGGTCGATATGTAGGACATCGGTATCGTGAAGTCTAATTACGTATTTCTATCTGACATGGTATCTAAAATCTTGTATCATGGTAAAAGTCATGCTGTTATGTGAATCAAAATATGTTTTCTAACTTTTACAAGAAAAACAAAACAATGCAACCAGTTCATATGGAAGTAATTAAAAAATAACTTGTGAACAAAGGTAATATACAGCTGACAGTAGATTGGTGTGAAAAAGATCAAAGTTCGAGAGGTCAATGGTCAACATAAAAGACAATCCGGTTACAATTGTACACCATAATACACGTAACAGAAGCGATTAAGTGATAGCAGATGTTTCTGGAAGGGTTATCATATCTGTCTGTGATGGCGGAACACATCATGTAGTCCATATCTTATTCAATTAAGCTGTTCACTGCTTCAACAGTAGGAGCTAAATCGATTATACCAACTGTTGCAATGACATCATCCGAATATATTTTACCTCATTCGACTCTTTGTGAACAACAAAACCAATGGATAGACTTTTATCAATGTGTACTATGTTGTGAGAAATTATACGTACGTGTATAAGGTTAGGATAGCAATTGGTTATCAAATGCAACAAAACGAAGACAAATTATCTTTGTCAGAAAATGTTATCTTCAACGAATGATCTAAACACAACAATATAAACATAGAGGTAAAACCGCTAAAATGACAATTGGACAACAAAAACAGGTGTTCTGAACAGACAACAATCATTACACATGAGTCAACACATGTGATCTGAACGGACAACAATCACTAAACAGGTGCTCTGAACAAATCCTACACGAGAGTCAAACCAGGTGCTTTGAACGGACAACCAACACTACACACTAGTCTAAACAAGTCCTCTGAACGGACAACAATCACTACACATGAGTCAAAACATGTGCTCTGATCGGACAATAATTACTACACATGAGTCAGAACTTGTGCTCTGAACGGACAATAATCACTAAACTGGTGCTCTTAACAAAAACTACACATGTGTCAAAACATCTGCTTTGAACGGACAACAAACACTACACATTAGTAACAGCAAGTGCTCTGAATGGACAACAATCACTAAACAGGAGTCAAAACAGATGCTTTGAACAAAAACTACACATGTGTCAAAACATGTGCTCTGAACGGTCATCCATCACTAAACAGGTGTTCTGAACAAGCGCATACTACACAGGAGTCGAAAAATATTTGTTGAACAAACACTACACAGCAGGACTCAAAACAGGTGTTCTGAACAGACAACAAACATTACACATGAGTCAAGTCATGTACTCTGATCGGGAAATAATCACTACATACGAGTCAAAACACATGTTTTGAACCGACAAAAATCACTAAGTAGGTGCTCTGAACAAACAAACACTACACATGAGTCAAACAGGTGTTCTGAACAAACAAACACTACACATGAGTCAAACAGGTGCTCTGAACAAACAAACACTACACATGAGTAAAAACATGTGTTCTATACACACACCAAATACTACACATGAGTCAAAACATGTGCTCTGATCGGACAATAACACCACACACGAGTCAAAACATGTGCTCTGAGCGGAAAAAATTACTAAAAATGCACAAACACTACAAATGAGTCAAATATGTGCTTTGAACGGACAACAAACACTACACATTAGTCAAAACATGTGGTCTGAACGGAAAATAATCTCTAAACATGAGTCAAAACTTGTGCTCTGAGCGGGCAAAAATCACGAAAAAGGTGTTCTGAACAAGCAAACTGTACATGAGTCAAACAGGTGTTTTGAACGGACACCAAACACTACACATTAATTAAAACATGTGGTCTGAACGGACAATACTCTCTAAAGAAGAGTCAAAACAGGTACTAAGTACTCTGAACAAAAACTACACAGGAGTCAAAACATGTGCTCTTAACAGACAACAATCACTACCCATGAGTCAAAACACTCTGAACAGACAATAAATACTACACTCGAGTCAAAACAGGTGCACTGAACGTACAACAATCACTGCACTCGAGTTCCGAAACTCTTAAATATTATGGTACAGTCCATCAATCGAGCAAGCTAACAAGTGTCCTCGATGAGGAGTGAGGAGCCAATCGGCATACCGGTCTAAAATTAATACCTTCATTCACAGGAAGTCTGGTGTACTACTCAAATATAAACAACTTGTTGAAACCAGCATGAAGTCTGACGATCAAGGTTAAATTGGAAACACTATGTACCATATTTGTGAAATGGAATTAAGATATTGTTAGTGCAACTAGTCTACATACTAGTATACGTCCTGGTTAACAGGTGGTAGTTTAGTGGGAACCCTTGCAAGCAGATATGCTTACGATCTTCCCTTAAGGGGTTCGACACAAATATCTTCCAGGATACATTTAGATGAAGAACTACTGCGCTTTGAACAATATATGGTTGGCTCAAGTCTTTTACACACCAGTGAAACTACAAAAAGATAGCATTCGTTTTCTTAGGTGTAAAAATATGTTGGGTTACACACCCCTATTTTCTTGGCGTTTTATTCAAATACTTGCTGTTTGCCTACATGACGTGTGATAGTAGTTGGGTTTGGAAAGAGTCCATACTTTTTTAGGTATTGTGTTAAAGGGGTATCTTTTATTTTGAAATAATCCCTGCATTTTATGTTATCTTAAACTGATTAAAGAATTGAATCGCTGGATATGTGATTTTTTCTTGAGTACTAAGTAATTTGAATCAGATATATGATGTGTGACTTTTTATTCTGTTCCTTTAATCTGATATTCTGTATGTTACCTTTTATCAGGTCATTTGAATCAGATATATGATGTGTGACTTTTTATCAGGTCGTTTGAATCAGATATATGATATGTGACTTTTTATCGGGTCATTTGAATCAGATATATGATATGTGACTTTTTATTGTGTAATTTGAACCAGATATATGATACGTGATTTTTTATTGGGTCACTTTAATCAGATATATGATATGTGAACTTTTATTGGGTCATTTTAATCAGATGATATGTGACGTTTTATTGGGTAATTTCAATCAGATATATGATGTGTGACTTTTCATTGGGTCATTTGAATCCGATATATGATATGTGACGTTTTATTGGGTAATTTCAATCAGATATATGATGTGTGACTTTTTATTGGGTAATTTCAATCAGATATATGATGTGTGACTTTTTATTGGGTAATTTCAATCAGATATATGATATGTGACTTTTTATTGGGTAATTTGAATCAGATATATGATGTATGACTTTTCATTGGGTCATTTGAATCCGATATATGGTATGACTTTTCATTGGGTCATTTGAATCCGATATATGGTATGACTTTTGATTTGGTCATTTGAATCAGGTATATGACTGTTACTTTTTATTTGGTCACTTTAATCAGATATATGATATGTGACTTTTTATTGTGTCATTTGAATCAGATATGTGACTGTGTGACTTTTTATTGTGTCATTTGATTCAGATATGTGACTGTGTGACTTTTTATTGTGTCATTTGAATCAGATATGCGACTGTGTGACTTTTTATTGGACTATTTGA
>MJUT01022214.1:183625-210524 GCA_002080005.1 Gigantidas platifrons
GACTGTGTGACTTTTTATTGGACTATTTGAATCAGATATGTGACTGTGTGACTTTTTATTGGACTATTTGAATCAGATATGTGACTGTGTGACTTTTTATTGGACTATTTGAATCAGATATGTGACTGTGTGACTTTTTATTGGACTATTTGAATCAGATATATGAACCGAAGCAAAATGTAAATGGAAGGGGTTATGGTTATAGTGTTTAACGCCACTTTTAACAATATTTCAATTAAAGTCCAATAAAAGTAAGATTTTAACTAAGCATATCATATGAAATATTATATTCACTACATTAATTATTGAATGATCAATTGTACCAATTTGAAGGTGAACATTGCTTGAAATACTTTTTGAAAATATCACAAGTGGTGTTGCCAGGTATATGAAGGTGCAGCCAAATATGAATTCAAGGTAAGAAATGTGCTCGTTTGACATAGGGAGTAACATTCAATCAGGAACGAGCCAAAAGTGTATTGATTGAATAGTGGGGGAAAGGGGGTTTGAGAATACGAAATATCCAAATCTATAACAAAGCTCAACTATAGATAACATCTCACCCGTTGTGTAATAAGGTGTGATGGTTGTTTTCGGTGGAATTCGTGGTCATCGACAGGAAACAATAGACATCACATGAAATATATATCAAGCATTAGAATGACTACAAAATAACATATAATATAACAATATACGGTTACCTTAATTTTGTCATACGTGAGGATGATACTGGATTACCATAATACAAAAATGTATCTTTATTACAACATATAACATGTATGAACACAGCAGAAACTCGCCGCGTAGTCATGCAAAATGAGAATATACTCCGATTTCAGGGGCGGGATGCGCGCTCGGCGCCCCCCCCCACTAAAATTGAAAAAAATATGATTTTTTTTTGCGTAAAATCGGGATTTTTCACACGAAATACCCCAAAATTTCATTTTAAGTGCGCCCACCTAACTTGAAATCCTGCATCCGCCCCTGGATTTAACTCCCTCTTGGAGGAATTAAATTAAGATGTTTGTTTGACTTTTTCGGGGACACACAATTTAATTTTAATTAGCATGAGTTATAGATGTATGTTTAAGTTTAACCCGTTAATCAAGAGGAGTATTTTGATATATATTTTACAGAAATAACTGTAAAGCGTCATCTGAGTCAGTCTAAAGCGCCACCAATTATAAAATATGACATCATAGGTCGATTTCTGGCAGCGAATGGGGATAAACACTTAACATGACCGCCATAAAGATTTTCTATGTAAAAACAATTTTGCATGCAGATATCTGATCCATGTTTTATGACGACGTCATTAACAAAGCAAGAGAGTTCAAAACTGACAGTCTGGTGAGGTGTGCTCTATATACCTCTACAGTCTGTGGTGAGGTGTGCTCTATTCAACCAAATAAGATTGAGTCAATCAGTTACAGGGCCCATGTAGCTCAATCAGTTAAGTAGTTGGATTACCTAACAACTCATATCACCAATGACAAAAAGGTGCACTCGACTCGCAGTCGCAAGTGATAAAGTTTACCATTTGCTTGTCCATGGTCTGTGGTTCTCTCCGGCTTCTCCCACCACTAAAACTGGTCGCAACGATATAGCTGAAATATTGCTGAAAGTGGCGTTAAACACAATCAATCAATCAATCAATCAATCAAATCTAACATATCTAAACTTGTAAAATCCTTGAAAAATCTTATTCGTAAAGGCTATGATTAATCAACTATAGTTAACTCATTGAGGCATGGTTGGTTTCTTTGCTAATAAAAAGACAATCTACTGGTACAACTAGTAGGTCCTAATAGCAATTAAGTCAGTTCATTTATAATTTCATTCCATAATATCTTACTATTTTTTTTCAATATTTGATTCCAACAAAGTGATGACCTATTCATTCCGATCTCCCACGCAGACCATTGATTTATATACTTGTTAATGACTAGATACGATAACGTAACCCTCATCCCGCTTGTGCTCCATTTAGGGTTACGAATCGATCTCATTCAACGTATGGGAGCAAATTAAAAATTTCGTTCCGGGAATAGTTCAACTTTCTTTTTGCATATCTGGTCATAACTTATTATTCCCAACAATTTCTAAGTAATGGTGATATGAAATAAGTGTTACAATACCTGTTTCTATCTTCAAGACCGGTTTCGTATTTGAAAATTGTTACTTGTCCGCCATAACACCTTACGTAGACTCTCGTGATGGGCGGAGCCTATCCATATTTGGATCTCAATGCCAAATATGGAAAACGTTTACTACGAAATTACTACGAATCGATCCAAATAAAGATATCTCCAAAACGAGGCAAGTGCATGTAAAATAGCAACTTGTAAACAAAATGTCGGACAGAAAGAAGATTTCATGCATTCAAATTTTCAGATGGATATAAGTCTACCATGGATTGATGCAGCGTTTACTTAACACCTCAAGGTTTACCTAAATATATTTATCTTTCAATCCCGTTAATTTTTCCTACCACTTACAACGGAATTAGGACAAAAAACCGCCCGGTGTGAATCACTCCGGGCGCTGCTCCCATACCGGCATACCTTGAATGGGACCGATTCGTAACCCTAAATGGAGCACAAGCGGAATGAGGGTTACGTTATCGTATCTAGTTAATGACTAATTGATGTTCAAGCTGCTAGAAGTATCAGTATGGTTATTTGTTGTCCTAAGAGCATTCATTGATTCTGTCCATGTCCATGTTTATGTTGTCATCTAATTTTATGATAGCATTTTGGTCTTTTTAAGTGAAAGCGAATCTGTGCAGGTTTTATTTTAATATTTTGTTTATATCTGCATTGCCGCGGGAGATCCAATCATCAAGAACGGAGGGTTTGTTTCTCTAATAAACCTGTTTAACCCCGCCACATTTTGTTACTATCACTGGATTTCCCACGTCATATGTCGTGGTCTTGTTTGTGTTCAATGATTGGAGGTGATTGACGTTTTGTTGATCTTTGTGGAATTGTTGATCATCTCTGTTAAATTATCTTAATGACGTCACTTATGCCACGAAACATCTCCTGAGTGTGATATTGAAGTTAACAGTGATATGACAACTTGGATCGTCGTAAATAACACCATAAAATGACTGAGTTGTTGATTGTTTAGATCTCGAAGTGACAATTAAATTGTAACAGTTTGAATTGACTCTTCTTATTCCGAATGTTAATTGTCAGTTTAAGAGTGGACGTGGGGCCAATTCTTGGTGAATGTCGATGAAGGTGTAAATTATTTGTTATCACCTATTTAAGTTATAACCAACACTATACTGCTCACAATTATCAATGACCTTATTTGGTATTGGGTTTCCGGTTTGTTTTGGACGGAATAAAGAAACGAATGACACCCAGCAGCTCATATTTCTGTACAATGCTAGTTATGTCCGGTAATTGTGTCTGGTTTGTATGATTTCATCAAGATCGAACGTTATGAATCCATGGCCGTAGCACAATGGAGGCAAATGAGGCAAATGCCTCACTTTTGAAACGGCAAGTATAACCTTTGAAAAAAAATCATAACAGCAAAAACAATAAACAGAAAACAAATATAACAGGTTAATCCGTTTATTTTAGAAATCTGAGATTTTGTGAATGTTTGCAAGTCGTTCAAACAACATTTTAAGTCTGGAACGCTTTAATCTGATAGCAGTGGTCGTCATCTATTCTATTTGACTAAAATAGAACGCGTCAATCACCATATATGAGGGGTCGGACAGAGGGGACCCAATTCCCTCCCCACTAACTCCCACTTCCCTTCCTGTTTTTATCCCGATTCCCTCTCCCCTTTCTCGTGCTTCCCTCCCCTCTACTCCCGGGCTCCCACACCCCTTGCTCCCGGGTTCAGTCTCCCCAGATTCCCAAAAAGAATATGTCTAGAAAATCCAACTAACTGCAGCAATATCTAGAATAACGCTCAAACAGGTCTGAGGAGGTACAATATGACTTTTAAAAGGCATTTTCAATTTAGAATTTAGTCTAAAAATTACAAAAAGACGTCAGCTTCTGGGGGCTTCGTCCCCGAACCCCCTTTACCTAATGAGGTTCTGCCCCCAAACCCCCAGAGTCCCCTTTGCCTCACTTTATTCAGACCCGGCCTACGGCCGTGGAATCGCGTTGGGAACACTGACAGAAAGCCATTTTTAAACGGCAAATTCTATTAAAGAACGAAAGTTTATTGTAACCAATTTAGTCTTTAATGTTCTACCAACACAATAAATCATTACACGTGTCCTATGACTGAATCCCTGGATAGACGTCACAATAAAACATTACATGTGTCCTACGACTGAATCCCTGGATAGACGTCACAATAAACATTACATGTGTCCTACGACTGAATCCCTGTATAGACGTCGCAATAAAACATTACACGTGTTCTACGACTGAATCCCTGGACAGACTTCATACAATATTACAAATGTGTCCTACGACTGAATCCCTGGATAAACGTCACAATAAACATTACATGTGTCCTACGACTGAATGCCTGGATAGACGTCACAATAAACATTACACGTGTCCTACGACTGAATCCCTAGATAGACATTACAATAAACATTACATGTGTCCTACGACTGAATCCCTGGATAGAATTCACAATAAAACATTACAATTGTCCTACGAAAGATTTCCTGGATAGACATCACAATAAACATTACACGTGTCATACGACTAAATCCCTGGTTAAACGTCACATTAAAACATTACACGTGTCATACGACTGAATCCTTGGACAGACGTCACAATGAACATTACAAGTGTACTACGACTGAATCCCTGGTTAGACGTCATAATAAAACATTACACGTGTCCAACAACTGAATCCATAGATATATGTCATAATAAACATTACATGTGTCTTACGAAAGATTCACTGGATAGACGTCACAATAAAACATTACACGTGTCCTACGACTGAATCCCTGGATAGACATCACAATAAACATTACATGTGTCCTACGACTGAATCCCTGGATATACGTCACAATAAACATTACACGTGTCTTACGAAAGATTCCCTGGATAGATGTCACAATAAAGATTACAAGTGCCGTACGACTGACTCTCTGGATAGACGTCACAATAAACATTACAAGTGTTCTACGACTGACTCCCTGGATAGACGTCATAATAAAACATTACACGTGTCCTACGACTGAATCTCTGGACAAACGTCACAATAAACATTGCATGTGTCCTACGACTGAACCCCTGGATAGACGTCACAATAAACCACTACAAGTGTCCTACGACTGAATCCCTGGATAGACGTCACAATAAACGATTACACGTGTCTTACGAAATATTCCCTGGAAAGACGTCACAATAAACATTACACGTGTCCTACGACTGAACCCCTGGATAGACGTCACAATAAACCATTACAGGTGTCCTACGACTGATTCCCTGAATAGACGTCATAATAAGCATTACATGTTTCCTACGACTGAATCCCTGGAAATACATAGAACAACAAAATTTAACGTTTTCTACTTGTTATCTGTTTTTTTTATTATCAAAACATGATTGACTGATGTGTTTTTATATCAAATCATGATTAAGTGATGTGTTTTTACTGTTGTTTTAATTTCGTTCTTCGTTTTGCTTTGTCATGTTCTTTGTTCTGTTTCATTTATATGTATTTTTGTTCTCAATCTCAGAAACCATCGATATCTATCAAACTAGCCACGAATAAGAATATTTATTATTCCAATCAATGGGCCCACAATAGGGGCAAACAAATTGCATACATTGATTATTGTCATTGGAGGCAATTATACATGTATATATATATAAATACAATGTTTCTTGTCGGGTTCAGAGCCTTAAAAAGAATCTGGGTGTTCATTAACGAACTGTGTAATTATTACGTGAGTACATATCACATCTAGTATGAGGAAGACAGAAATCAATGAAGACCTGATATCCTGGCTTGACATACGGGCACAATTTTGACGTGGTCAATACGGAACAACAAACTCGCTAATAGCGACATTGTGATGAAGACATCCCTCAAAAGATGTAGAACGTGAATATTAATTTATAATACTAAAGAAACCCAAATGAAATCAACTGTCTTCTCTTGAGTCCAGATAATAATAATAACAAAAATCATGATATTCGAAAAATTCTAACAGTACCAATTTATTGTAAGACTATATATACATTGTAATTTATTTTATTTGTGACGCACTGTATTATTAAACGGTTCAGAGGGGCCTTTGTGGTCGTGATAGTATGGTAGTTGGATTTATAACTACTTATGCAATCAGTGCCTATCACCACTAACGTTCTGAGTTCGAATCCCGCTCAGGCGAGGTGTACTCGATACATCATTATGTGATCAAGTTTGTCAGTGACTTGTGACAGGTCGGTGGTTTTTTCCGGGTACTCCGGTTTCCTCCACCAATGAAACTGACCACCACGGTATTACTGACATATTGTTGAGCTTGGCGTTAAACACCGTAAGATTATCTCTAACTCTAAACGGCCGTTAAGTTCTGATACAGTATGTGTAGTACGTGCTGGTAATAATGAAATAATAAATTCAACAAAAAGAAGGTTCATGCGCAAGACATCAACCATTTTCTTATCTGTACGGGGAATAAATTGTCTCCTGAATGCTTCAATATACACCCGTTTTTTTTCCTGTACATCCTTTTTGAATTAAAAAAAAATACGCGTCGACCTGGGGACGAAAACAGAAAGAATAAGAACCCAACGCCCCTCCTTAATAAAGAAAAGGGTCAGTCCTTAAAGCCCCTGTTACATGGTAAAGCAAGTATCATGATACTTGTATCATAAACCAAAAAATAGTGTAAACAGTGCAATTACTCTGTATTATGCAACTTTTAGAAGTTACATGATATACACTTTGGGATAGAAGACATAGAACATGTTCTATTCTGTACAGCAAGGATCACGACACATTTTATCTCTGACCAATCAGAGATCTTGGTTAGAGGTCAGGCGGTCAGAACATCACCAACAAATAAAATCACATTGAAATTGAATCCCTCATTAAGGTATCTCTTCTCTTAATTATTGGTGTGATCATTTCAAGTAGTTCATTGAAGGTAGCCATATCCATCCTTAAAAAGTTCTCGAGACCACTTGGGTCCTCCGATGACAATTCTTGTACCAAGGCATGGTATGCCTCATATTGATTTCTCCTGGCAATCCAAGGTCTAACCTACAATCTTCCGAAACGGTTTCCTCTGTATTGCTGAATTCCGGCAGCAATTGGCAAAATACAAACAGGGATGATAATGTCTTCATTGTCAGGATTCTCCATTTTGGCAGGAACAATTTCACATGAAACATGCTACTTGATTTAGTGTGTAAACTGACAAGAATCGTGATACAAAAAGTTGCATGATACAAGTATCGCGATACTTGCTTTACCGTGTAACAGGGCCTTAAGAATTACATTTATTTTTAAATTTTCAATGTGGCATGTGCTGTATTTGCATGGCAGATGAAGAGTTGTCAAGTCGATCGCTTGATCCATTTTGAGAGATGCCAACCCCAATTTTTCGCGACTTGAAAAAAAAAGGGGGGGGGTGTAGTATTTTTTGTTATTGGTAAAGCTGTGAATTCTGTACCATATTTTGAAGTTTAGGTAGATATTTAAAAAATAACAATTTTATCAGGTGTGATTTAGTTTCAAATTTAAATTTTAATATAAAAGTTCAGTGAATAGACATAGCTGGTGGTAAAAATATTATCAAATTATTGTTTCTTGAGTGATTAAACAGCAAAAAATTTGTCGCAACCACGAGATGTGGGTCTATTTGCAAAGTCTGAGTTTTTGCTTAAAAACGGTGATTTTATAAAAACAAATAAAAAAATTGTGCATTGCACGGATTCTAGGTGTATAGTAAAATCACGTGCTATAAAACGCCCACTTTTCGCAATATCCAAAATGTAATGATTAGACAAAAAAAGTGACAAACTTCTTTTATTTTGTATTAATTTTATTATTGTTATTTATTATGATGTTTTTGTTTACTTGTATTTTGGATATGATAATGCACATCTTTTTCAATAAAAATATTATAATGTTTCTATTTATGAAGTTTGACAGCACGTGGTGCAATTGATTTGAGTGACAGCCTAATTATATACAATACCAATTACATATTCACATAATCTAATTTCATATGCACACAAAAGGCGGGACTATACTAAAGTATTTGTTGATTGGTTGTGTGAAGTGTGAAAACTTCTATAATCTATAAAGCACGTGGGGTACTTAGCGGAAAAAGAGACTAGTGTTCAACCAATCATAAGCGTCCAAATAAGGCGAATGGTTTTGGCAGCTTGTGTAGAAGAATAACTTGTGTTCAATTGTACTGTGTGTGGCATTTTATATGGGCAGTTCACACGGATCTAGCAGTGGATACAGGATTACATCGTTCAAACCTATTTTTATCTATTTTTGTGAAATAATCCAGTGATTTTGTCTCATCGGATCAGACCTTTTCCTCGATTTTGTTTCTGTGAACACTGATAATTTGAGGAAATGTCATTAAAATCGGAATGTAAACAATGAAGTTCGCGTCAGTTCATTTTCCTTTGTGATACATTTATACACATCTTATGTTTTAATAACTATTTGTTTTGGATTTATACACATAACAAATCATTCTGGATCTTAAAATGTACCCAAACAGACATCCTGTAAGTAAACTCTTGGTTTTTCTTTGTCTAAGTTGTTACCGAGTAATTTAATCAATGGCGGGTCAACATCACCCTCTCGTGGCCTTGAAATAGCTGTATTTCAAGTACTCTTACGATGTCTATTTGTAATGTATTATTTTTTTAGGGGCCACACCAGGCGGGACAACCTTTCAAGTTCACGGTTTCAGAATCATGCGACAGAATAAAGGAAGAATTCAGCTTCCTCCAGGCCCAGTATCACAGGTAAAAAATATCAACATTTATATCTAAATTTACACAAAATGTAGTCAGGCTATTAATTCTTAAATGTCAAATTTTATACCATAACAGTAATGATTTTGTAACCCATAATTACCAGACCGTGACGGTTTATGACAGTAATTTTATGATCTGGCAACTTTAATGATTTATGAAGCGATTGTTAACATGTTAATATATACTATTGTTTTTATGCTACAAATAAGAAGCTTATTTTATGATCTCATTCCATCAATTTAAACTTGACAGGGAAATATATGTTCCTTATTATTGTTGAAGGTCTATATTTTTTACAGCTTGAAAATGGAGTGTGAAAAATTGGCTCAAGAGAAAACAGAAATGCAGAGACATTATGTCATGGTGAGTGAACATTCATTGAAGCATGACATTGACAAGATAAATGAATTAACATGGATTATGTAGAGTTTAACAGATGTGCTTTGGCAACTGACAAACTGGAGTGTTTATTTTTAATTGTTAAATGCATGTTTTAGTTATTGTGTTTGAGAGTGAAAAAAAGGGAGGGGGAGGGAGAATGAAGATCATGTGTAAACTATATCAAAAGTAAACAATATATTTATCTTTATTTATTGTTGCAACATACAATTTCTTTATTTCTTATTAGTGCCCAGGACTGGACAACACAAAAATCATCAGTCAATACTTGTCATATATAAAATTACATAAACAATCCAGTGATTAGTTACACCTGCAAATTGGACTTTGAAACATACATGTAAAATGTGTAGTATCATATTGCCTCCTGATGGGGGCAGCGTCAAATAAGTACAAATTGATAGTAATGTTACATATTATTTTGTTTCAGTATTATGAAATGTCATATGGCCTGAATGTGGAAATGCATAAACAGGTAATTTAATAATGATGACAATGGAGAGTTGTTTTGGGGGATACTTTTATTAAAACAGACTCGGGAGGAACAAGAGTTTTTTCTTGTGTACCTGGATCAGAGATTTTTATTCTGTGTGGTTTAAACCTAATTTGTTCCTATGATCGTGTAATTTAGAAGGATTTTTATGAGACCTATGGATGAAACTCTCTCTTCCCATCACAATTGGGGAGGGGGGGGGGGTGCACCAACAGTGCTATCACACATACCATGATGTCTGCTTCACTAATATATGTAGGATTCATCCAGAAAATCAATGTGAAAAATAAAGAAAATGTGATAAAATTGTCATTTTTAGAAAAATGTTGAATTTAATTGATATCTATTCTTAATACACTGTCTAAGAGTGTTTTGTCCTTCATACCAGTTGTTGTCTGCAATAGGTTAATTTGTCTGTCAATCTTAGAAAATTACACACTTAGCTCCTCCCACAATAAAAATGCAAATAATGATGGACAGTGATAAGTAAAAATGAGAATTTGATATCTAGATCTTAGTGTTTTGATTGGAAGTTGATGTACAGTACTAGACTACAGTATAAAATTGGATTATGTCTTGTGGGCAAGAATTATATCTGAAGCTGTGTGATATTGCTTTTGGCAAAATTCCAACTCTGTTGAATTAAGAAGTAAACTACAAGCACATTTTTTAAGAAGAATAGATCTGAGGCTAGTAATTACTCAACAAGTAAATAATTGCAGTGAAAAAGACCTGCTGTTTACACTTATGAATGTAGAATAGCCCTAAGGTTATAAGTTTATATGTGGTAAGAAATTCAAACACTTGCAAGAATATCAAAGGTGTTCTAATTTGTTTTAAATGGTAATTGTCCACCAAATGTTCACTTCCCTCTTTTATATTAATATTTAATGATAGAGTAAGAAGGACTTTAATTTTGACAAAAATAGTGTAATTTCTTGTTGATTTTAACAGAGGAGAATAATTTCATTTGGAAATATTGGATTTTTTGTTGAAAAAATAATTTCTTCCCCCAAAACAAGTTTAGTATAAAAGAATTAAGATGGCACACCAGATTCCATATTATCACAGTTAATAAAATCAGGCTTACAAAATCAATATAAATAAATACATCACTTTGAACCAAATTGATAATCTGTTCAAACCAAAATGTTGTCGCCATGGAAACCCTTTAGACAAGCGTCTTAGATGATGATCAGTGTTCAGAAAAGAGAAAAAAAATCACTTCAAGATGATTGTAAGAGAAAAAGCTTTTTGGTCAATAACTTTATTTAATGAAACTGGTAAATGGAGAATCAATATAAGTTTATTGCTAATATGCAATACAACTTGCTCTGACTTGGACATATCATTGTTTAGAAGACATTGGCAAACACTCAGACAGTTAGAATTGTGATAGGTTAAGATCAATATAGAAAGACAACAATTGCCAGTTCTTTTATCTAATTGTAAACTATTGTCACTGATGTTTACACTGTCAATACCAAGAATACATTTTAACAAAATCTCCTTAATAAATAAATGACAAAGATATGTGATGCTGAAAATTCATCAGATGACAAAGTGTAAAAATATCCACAATGTTATTGTTTACATAAGGAGAGCAGAATAATTGACATTTTAATCTGAAGTTTGGTCCACATTAATGAGGTTAGATAGCAGAGATATTGTTTTAAGGTTGGGTGAAAAAGGGGGGGGGGGTGGCAAGGCCTCCACACCACTGACTCGTCTGTTATATTAGCATGCCTATAATTTGGAAGTCTGTTAATATTTTTGTGGTTAAATGAAAAGTAAAAATTTCCAACAAAAAAAAAAGAAAGAGAAAAAAACAACAAAAAATGCAAATGGAAAGAAATGTTAAAGAATTGTTTATTCTAACCAGCTGAAGAGTTAAAGTGCAGCCATATGTAATTTATGTCTAAGCAATAACTGACAAAGTATATAATAAAAAGTAGGCAACCTAACAGTGAAATGATATGTATGTTAATTACTCTACCATGTGCTACCATCGTTAATTAAATCAGAGAAATGGGAAGTGCTTTATAGTTATACCAGATGAAGTGAACACAATACACAGACAAGTTTTATAATTATAAACAGCAAACTATGTAAGGTTATTTCAGGTCATACGTTAATTTCTAATGGAATATTAGTTAATATTAGACATCATCAAGCACTACAGTACAAAACAATGAAAAAATATACCCATAGTATACCAGTACATACAGAATTACAGTACAAAACAATGAAAAATATACCCATAGTATACCAGTACATACAGAATTCAGTAAATGAAATCTTTGTTACCTAATACAGTAGTTCCCTTCTTATAAGACCAAGCCCATCAAAGGTCATTCTCTTGTGAGGTCAGATTTCAGATGTGATTGTAAGATACTACAAATTGTCCCGCATCAAGAGAAGCCACCCTCTTTTTAATGACATTTTTTCATTAAAGAAGGGATAGCCTTGTAAGAGGTGGGATGGGGGCTTCTGTCATTGTTTACAGAGACAAAGTTTAGTTGATGTAAGGTTTTCTATACAGGTGTACTGGTAAGCTAGTATAGAACCTGATTCCTTCATATTATGGTCATTAGTATCATCAGTTTGATCAGAAAGCATCAATTCCCAACCCATCCCCCAAAAATAATAAAATGAAATAAAAACAAACAAATGCACAAATTGTCTCTGAGGACAATCATTATAAACTTCTGTTTTTAAAAGCATGTCTTCCATTTTATAATTTAATCTATTTCTATTGAGTTTTGCATTATTCCTACACTGTTTTTTTTTTCAGACTGAAATTGCTAAGAGATTGAATGCAATATGTGCCCAAGTCATTCCATTTTTGTCACAAGAGCATCAACAACAGGTTGCTGCAGCAGTGGAACGAGCCAAGCAGGTGACCATGACAGAATTAAATGCTATAATTGGGGTAAGCTCATAAAATACATGTAATAATCTGTTGTTTTCTGTCAATTGTTGACATGATGTACAGAATAACATAGTGTTGTCATTAATAATACATGTAAATAATACAGTCAATTTGATTGAGAGTCACTCAGTTTTTTTTTCTATAACTGCATATTTGTTGTCATATTTGGAAAAAAAATGTTGAACATTTTATGTTTAACAATTTGACCTATCACCACAACCTTGAACCATGTTGCTATGGTGATGTCTGACATAAGTTTACATGGAATTGTTACCACAAAATTGTAACACCACAGATACATGTATTTGTTGAATATTAGTTAGCTAAAATCCATATAGGGTCATGTCAGGGCTCATAAATTCAACTGACCAATCAGCTACAATCTACCAAATCTTCGGGTATTAAAAATTTGTAGAGTATATATGGTAGTTAGTTGGTGGATAATTTTTGAAAATACAAGTTGATTGTCTACAAAGTTAAAACTGTTTTATACTTTTCTAATTTACAATTTCAGATATGGATATAAAAGTAAGGATGGGTAACCATTATAAAATCTGTCATGTGACAAAACTTTGGTAAACCACAAAAACCCTGATTTATTAAATCTGTAAACAACCACAGAATTACTGTATTCAACTAATTTTATTCCATGATAAAAAGTGAATAGAGTATGAGTAGATTTTCTATTTTCGTCAAACCATAAAGTTAAATAATAACCACAAATTGGTTTATTGAATGGCATTTGCATGTAATTTAATATCAGAAATTTTCTTAAGTTACATCTCAGAAATTACTTCAAAATCTTTAAACTGTTAAAGTTATGTTTCTTCATATTGTCTTAGAGCATTATCATTAAATACAATCCTGTTTAAAGAATATTAATTGTTCTTTATTCTTTAAAAAAAAATGATGATAGACCAACATCTAACAAGAACCGGTATGAGGTCATGTCAGTAGTCATATGTAACCAACCAATCAGTGACAAGCCTTCCTATTCTTGAGGTATTAAAACCAAGCACATGATGAGTGCTGTTGTCTGATTGGTCAATATATTTTTACAACCTCTCTTTGACTGGATCATCGAAAGACAATGAAATATTAGTATGCAAAAACATAAAAAAGAAATAAAATCAACAAGCAAGTATTTAATTGAGAATTATACTTTTAGACCTTTTTCTAGAAACATAACTGAGTTTACAGATCTCACAAACATCTAATTTTTATTTGTTTGTGTTAAACAAATGTAGTATTTTTTTGAAATTAACAATTGTATTTTATAATTTAGCAACAGATGCAAGCAGGACAACACTTAGCTGGAGCTCATGGACACGGTGCACCACCTTTTCCAATGCCTCCTCATCCTCCAGGATTACAACCCCCTGGGCTACCAGCATCCAGTGCAGCCAGTTTGTTAGCCCTTGGTCATGGATTGGGAGGGGCAGCTCATTTAGCAGGTCTTTCTAAAGAGGCAGAAAAAGGTAATTAAACTAATTTTGTGGGGTTTTTTTTTTTTTTTTTTGTCTTTTTGGCTCTAACACAAGTTGAGTACACATAGACTCAGATTTATTTCTCAAATCAGTATTGAAATTAGCACCTGATTTAAGTTGTGACGAGAAATGCCATATTTGCCACAGGATTCAGATAAAATAGGTAGAAAGTGTGAAAAGGGTGTATGATCAATATACATAAATAATGTAGGTTGCTGAAATATAAAGCTTTTTTTTTTTTTTTTTTAAATCGATCAACAAGTGAAACCCCAGTTGAAGTTAACCCATTCCCAAGACATTTGGTTCAGGGAAAAATACCTAAGCTTGTTAAAATGTGTTTTTAGTTTAGTCAGTTGAAAACATCTGATTGAGATGCAGTTCAATGCTTGTAGTAAGAATTTATTTTCCCTCTTATTGATTTTGCATTATTTCACATGAAAGCGATTAGATTTATTTTACTCTGGGGTCAAAACTTCCATTTCTTATGGGTAAACTATCCAGATTTCATGTATTCAGACAGTTTTATGAAAAATTAATGTCTGTATTGATTTTTGCCTCCCTTCAGTTGTTTCAACGGAATTGGATAATCACAGGACAATGTATTATAGGACTACTGCTGTAAAGGGAGTTGTGAATTATAGATGTGTCAGATAATGATATTGACAAGAAAGATTTCTATGTTATGTAGTGTCCAAACTGACTGGCTTAATTAACAGAAACCAACCAGATGTTTTTCAATACCCTTGAGATATATTTTCTTTTAGATACAAAATTTCATATAATTTACTAAATAGATTTTTGTAACCATTTGCCAAGTTCCCAACATATTTGATGATTATTTTCTTTTTTTTTCTTTCATGTGTGTTGTACAGAAGAAAAAAATGTAAGTAAACGTAAGAATTATATAAGTGTGTTGATGTCTTAATAAGTCCTTTTTACACACCAGTTATGTATTGAGTGAGTGAGTGATTGTTGCAAATTTTCAGCTATATCATGGCAAGAACAGGTTAATTTTCAATGAGATGATGATGAGGCCCTCTTTGTACTAGACCAACACACATAGTTGGATTTATATAATGCTAGCACACTGCAACAACTGTTATGTATTGAAGTGTGTTAAGATCTTAATAAGGCATTTTGACAAATCATTGATTGAGTTAAGTATTGAAGTGTGCATGGTATTATTCAGTTGTTCATATACACCAATTATGTATTGAATTTTTCTGATTTTGTGCCAGTTAAAGAAATAGGGAGTATTATGATAAAGTGATTTAAAAAATCTCTACTAAAACCACTTAAATAAATGTGAACATTGCTGAGATAGTACTTAGAGTGGTCCTATTTCAAACTATATAATACAGTGTTATAAATTAAGCATTTATTTAGGGTTTTCCTGTGAAATTTGAAATCTTCTTTTAACCAAAACTTGTTGAAAAATCATCTCTTTTGAAACCATGACCAAATTAAACCAAACATCCATGTAGCTTGATGGTACTTGGTCGGTTTCCTGTCAGTAATACTCCCACCAGCCTTGCCCTGCATCTTTTTTAGGATCCAGTATTTTAAAATAGAAATGTCTTATTAGTAAAGTTATAAATATCTACAGCCATGCTTTATAGGCTATAGTTTGAGCTGTTTCTTTGTCACCTAGTTGTATGAGGTATAATTTATGATTTTCTTGTTAAATTTTCCATAAGAGCTGTCTTAAGAAATATAGGTTGATTAACAAATCTGCTATTTAAAGATTACATTCCTTATGTATAATTACTACTAGACTTTAGACAAGGTATAATTGTCAATATATTATGTTGAACCAGATATAGGGGGGGGGGGAAACAGTTAAATATCTTTATTTTCATTCAATAATCATCAATTTTTTTCACAATGGTAACCAGGTGAGCCTCTGGTTTTCTTCTTATTGAAATTCTCTTTGGTAAAACTGCAAGTGAATTCCAAACATTTTAAAATTCCACTTCAAACAAGAGCCCAAATTTGACCTGAAGCACATTCTAATCCTTTGTCAGAAAAGGCAGGAAGTCACAGAATCATAGAAATGTATTATCCTTGCATTGGCCTAAAACCTTGAAAAATTGGTTTTCAACAAGATACTTATGTGACATGGTTAATAGTAAATACAAGTAGGTATTTATAATCACTGAAGTGTGACCAGAGTGGTTGAGAATTGTTGAATTGTACTTAAGTATGTTAAACTTGTTTAAACACCAAATTTAATATAACGGATGAAATTCTGTCCATTACTCATCTGGTTAAAATTGGGAATGTGTACCGATCCACAACGTTTTACTATCATTGTGTAAAAAACATTGTATCTGGTTTAAAATTCAATATAATATCATGTAAAAAAATTAAAAGCTAATGTAGCGAGATAAATAGATGATGTTTTGGCGACATAAGTTTTCATGATATTTAATTGTGGTCTGGATTTCCCATACCTTTAGTCAATACTTTAAAAAAGAAATTTTAATTGAAAAGGTATCAAATTTTGTGGTCTGGTTGGTGTGAAAATCTTTATTATTATTTTTTTCCGCACCTGAATAATTAGACATTTTTGATCACATGACAGATTAAAAAAAAACCCAGAAGGTCCACACCTATTGGGCAATTGTTTCATATTTGACGGGGGTCCACAAATATTGGGCAACTGTGACATCTTTGATGGGGGTCCACACCTATTGGGCAATAGTGACAACTTTGACGGGGTTCTACACCTATTGGGCAATAGTGACAACTTTGACGGGGTTCTACACCTATTGGGGATATGTTACCTGGAAAGCTTGAAAGTAAAAACTGACTAATGCATTCTATAATTTTAATAATACTTGTTATCTGTTAAAAAGTCTGTCCTTTTGAAAAAATAATTTTTATGGGACTTACTCTAAAAAAATACAGAAAAAGTTAAATTATACGAAAGCCATAACTTTTTACATGCAATTATAATACATTTTTTATAGCGAAAAAAAAGGTTGAAACCATGGGAAAATTACAGCTCCTTCTTTTACAAAGGATTTATGTCAATTTTTCTACAAACTTGTATTAATAATGCATTTCAACATACCACAAAGTATTTTCCTGTATTTATTTGAGATTATACTTTAAATGGTGTAAAGACCTTTGAGGTATTACCTATGCTTGAGAAAACCAAAACACTTCTGCAACCCCAACTTTAATTTGATCGTAAAATGTCAACTTAGTCATAAAAAGCATACAGTAATATTGTTCGTGTAGCTTAAAGGGCGACATGCAGATCGGATCACGGCTTATCATTCAAATGGAATTGATTTGGTATAAAAGTAATTCAAGGATTATAAGTTCTTAGGATTTTATTTAAGAAGGAATTCTTACTGTTTTTGAGCTGTGATATTAGGTTTATTAAATTGTCAAATACATGCAGATATATTTTTCAGCTTTATTTGGTTTTGGTGTGAATAGTTCAGTTCATCAATAAAACCCACTTCACTTCTGAAGAAAAACCCAACCAAAATCATGCCCATCAATACAAGTAGATGTTTGCAATTTTAGATTTCATAAAGGTTATAATTTTAGAGATTGCTTGTATATTGATAATCATGGTCACTTAAGTTAACACTGGATCTTGTAATTAGCAACTCTCCACTTTCATGAAATGTTTGGTTTGGTTTATGGTGTTTAACGCCACTTTCAACAATATTTCAGTTATATCGTGGCAGTTGACATGTTTGGGGGACAAGGCACATAACATACATTATATTCTTGTAAATAGAAACTCCTTTTTTTGTAACAATTTTTTCTCCCTGCTTGGAAGTATGTTTCCGAATCTGAGTACGAGTATGGTACTTGTGGTATATTCATATAACAGATATGGAGGTTCAATTAATTTCTCTTTGAGATCAAGGCTTCACTGAACATCTGTATGTGCCTGGCACCTAGGTACAAGCTAACCACGATACATTTTGAGCCATGAATCTGATTGGTGAAAAGATTTATAAGCTTGCCTTATTCTTTATGAACATTCACATTTTCAATCTTCTATAAATCAAATTGCATCTCATTCTGTCAGATTTCAAGGCTACTTGACTCTATTTTTGCAGCAAAAATATTTAGTTAAAGTTGAAAGGTCAACAATGAATCAATTCCTATCAATACCTTATATGGTTATTTAAGTGCAAAATGACTTTTTATAAATGCCTGGAATCCATCATTTTTCAATGTGTGAAATGTAAATAAAGACTTTAAAATAATAACTGTGAAGGGATATTAGCTACTTGTCTCAATAATACTTTGACAATATTTACACTTGATGTATTCAATGTTAGCCCTCTGCTCATAATATTTCAAAAGCTGTTACTCAGAGGTCGGAAAACAAACAGAAATATTTTCAACCATATTTGCCTTTGTTTGCTTCTGCTCGATAAAAACACTGGTTAGTGTTTAGTTGTAAATAAGTGTATTCATATAGATTTTCCAAGTCAATTCAGAATTTGTGTACATAAGGGTCTCGACACACATCATAATGGATTGCCTCGAGGTTAAAAAACAAATAAGTATTGACACAGTAATGTTTCCTTCTGGGGGTTTTGGAATTACGGAATATTTTGTTGTTTAGATTGTCGGGGAAAATTGTTTGATCAGGACATAGAAAGTCACTCTTCAAATACAATTTAGAATTGCTTGCTGTGTCAACACCAAAGATAAAAGTCAATCAGAAGAAATAATTGTTAGCTGAAACCCCAAAAAAGTATGAAATGTTCTGTTTCCTATTTTCGTAAAGAATACACTAGGTATATTATTAAATCAAGATATTTCCATTAATTCATTCATCTGATGTATTTTCACAGAGAGGGAACATTTCAAAGATAAATCTTTTGTGTTTTTTTTTCCAGCTAATTTCGTACTAGATAGTATTAACTTTCATCCAGTCTGTATACATGTACCTTATTCTTATACAGATGTTATACATGTAGCTAAAACTTTCTTATAACCTTGAATTAACCATGATTGCTATGTATGTGAAACAGTTTAATTATCGTCTTAAGTGATTGGTATAATAAGGTGTAGTAATATAGCTATATTATCCCCCAGATTAGTCAAGGGATTATGTCTCTAATCACATTAAAATTATAAGCTTATTAAATTTTAGCAGGATTTACACAAAATTTAATCGAATAACTAAAACTTGAAATTCTTAATCTTACAGCTGTAATCTTTACACTAAATACTATACAAGTTGGCACTTTGACAATATTAACAGGCATGGAATCTAATTAGACATACATTTTGTAGATGAAAAAGGGACCCTAGCAAAAAATAGGAAATCTCAACAAACCTTTCTAGAATAAAAAAAGAACATTTTATGAATCATAATATTCAGAGACCATGGTGTCATCAGTTTTTTCGTCACTGTTGATTGACAATTTGACGAAATTGAAGGAATTTTCACATGATAATTGGAAAAAACTGAAGTCTTTATTAATAACAGTGACAAGATAGTGACAGCCTTGTTATAGAAAAATACTAAGTTTAAAAATTTTAAATCACTACAATGTACTTCTTATTGTCCAATATTGAGCAGACAAAACAATGCTAAGACTTTATCATCCACAAGTCTTACAAAATTAATTACATGTATCTGGATTTGTTTGTTTTTATTTCGTGGAAAAATGAGGAGCAGCATTTATTGAATGAAACGGAGTTAATTTGGTTTAACACTGTATTTACCACACAAATCGTGAAGTTCTTTCAACAGGAAAGTTTATCTATCAATAATATAGGGTGTCATTATGTCTTGATATAAACATTCATATTGGCAATTTTTTTTTCTTTGAAATGATTGTCTCAAGGGTTCCAGTGGATTTTCTCTATCAGTTTTAGTTTTCGAGTTAAACTTAATTGCAATAAATCTGGTGCAGGAAGATCATGCTGCATCCGTCGTAGCCCTTTATTCATGTTTTTTTCTTCTTTTTTTTCCAGAGATTGTCGGCGTCACCAGGAGATAGAGACAAATATGAGAAATATAATGACAAATATCACCCACACAGAATTAGGACACCTGACAACCCTCCAGAATCCTCTAAGAAAAGATCCAGAATAGATGACAGTAAAGCTAATGTAAGATTTCTATGCAAACTCTCCAGTAAAAATTCTTCAATTCAGTTGATTTTGTTTACAGTTTTTACACTACAAATGTAGTATTGATTGATTGATTGGTGTTTAACAAAATGCCAATCTTAGCAGCATTTCAACTATATCATCGTGTACTAGTATTAGTAATTGTTAGTTACATATGCATCTGAAATGATGGTAAAAATCAACAGTAAAGTATTGTTGTTACATCTGTTTTTTTTTTTTACATTTGTGTTACTTAAGACTAGATATATACATGCAATTAAAAACCAGAGAATCAAACATTCAAAATTCATGCAGTGGGGTTTGACAAGAATAAGATTCTATCTAAAAAAATCTAACCAAATCTTCCATATATTACAGGAAAGTGATGCAGAGAAATCTGACCAGGAACTTGTCGTGGACGTCGGTGAAGATTCTGCTGGTCCAGCGGCTAATATAAATGGTGATCTATCATCACCTAGAGAAAAATCCAAAGATCTGTCAACAAAAAAAGATGAACGAATTAGTCCCAGAAGTGATGCATCATCTCATGGTAGTTCTACGTCACATAAACATAGAGATGTAAGATTATTCACTAATATTCACCTGTTTACTTATTTTTATTATTAATGCAAAATTACAACTGATCCACAGTGAAATTAATCTTTAGACATTGATGGTGGTATACAGTTCTATATAAGGTTCTAGTTTTTACTGGTGAGAAACAAGGGGATATTATTAAAGTTCAGTGGTTTTAACATACCCAGTACATGTACTATGCAAGGTGTATTAGAATGTTAAGTAATGTTGATCATTTTGAAGATCCTGATAACAATATGAGAGAAGTACATGTAACTAAAGATTTGATCATTATCTTATATCTACTAGAGTTCAGTAACGAACAAAATATTATGTCCACACACACTTTGTCTACTAGAGTTCAGTAACAAATAGATTATTATATCCACACACACACTTTGCTAAGCTGATGTTAGACTTACTTCTGTCATATCTTGATCCTTTCTTTTATAAAACAGAAATTTTAAACACATTAATTTATTTTTCAGTCCTTACAAAATGAAAAATCCACAACTCCTGTGTCAAAACCAGCGACCCCTACTAGTTCAGGCAATACAACACCTGGGCCCTCCAGTGGTAGTGCTATGAAAAATCCAGCAAAATATCCTTTAGCCGGTAAGTTAGTGTGAAAAATAGATGTTTTGGGAGAGGGATGGGTACATTCTTGTGGAAGAATAATGGATAAAATGTTCTTTTTCTTGAGGTGTTACCCTGTTTTTTGTGTAAAAAATTGTTGTTGACAACTTCCAAAAATGATGTAGGCAGTCTTTATGACCATGTTTAATTAAACATTGACACCCAACTTAACCACATCCCTCTAACTAGGCAATTCATAACTGTCAAAACCTTGAATTAGTTAATGACCAAAAGTCTTCATATATGTAATTTGTGGTCTATGGTGACTAATGAATATTCCTTTGTAGTGCAACTTGAATTTTTTCACACAAAATTATTCCATGGATGAGTGAATTTAATCACAGCTGCATTAAAATGGCTATTAAATTGTCATAGCAGGTTTTTATAAAGTTAATGCTTTTTTTTAATTTTATTTTTATTGATGTGGTAATAAAAGTACACAGGTTTATTTATGATGTTAATTAAGATGTTTTTACAATTATTTATAAAAAAAAAAAAAAAAATCGTATTTCAGTAATTATGATAAACAAGCAATCAATAATGTAAACATTGTAAAAATGAAGATAAATTCCATTACACTATTTATTATATAAAAAAAATAACTTTAGAAATAATACTTGATTAAAGAAGATCACATTTCTGACAAACAATATTAAATACAAACGTGTAGGTGTGAAAACATGAGATAAATATAAATCAATGTTAATTAATTGTGATTAAGTCTTAAGAAATTGTACAAGACATATATAGTCAAACCTACCCATGTGGTCACCTCTATTAAGCAGTCACCTGTATCAAAAGGTCTCCATCATGAGTCTTAAGAAATTGTACAAGACCAGGGCTTTCATATTTTTCAAGTCTACCAATACTTCACTATTTACAGGCAGTACATTTGATTAAAAATTAGAACAATTTTCATGAATATCTTATACAACACTTTAAAATTAGGAGGTACCAGAGACAATTTTAGGCAGGTAAAAAATTCCTAGTACCGCCCCTTATTGAAAGGCCTGCAAGATGTGTATTTTGTACTTAATGTCCTACCAGTCTGTGATTGTACCATATTATCTGTACTAAAGGTGTACATTGTAGATCTACTTACATGTACCTTTGTGTAAAGTAAAAAACAGTCTCAACCTTTAGGCAGAAAAACATAGTAAAATATCTTTTTGAGGTGGTAGTTTGCTGAATTTAAAATATGCCTTGAAGAACTACGATATATGACAGTGATTTATTGAGATATTTTGACACTTGTCTTCTGTATCAATATTCATCCTTCAAATTTAAGGCCTTCTCTGAGATATTTTGACACTTGTCTTCTGTATCAATATTCATCCTTCAAATTTAAGGCTTTCTCTGAGATATTTTGACACTTGTCTTCTGTATCAATATTCATGTTTTAAATTTAAGGCCTTCTCTGAGATATTTTGTCATGAGTATTCTGCATCAACATCACTCAGTCAACTGTTGAAGGTCATCTTTAGAGACTGCCATACATTTGTACATTTTTACAAATGATGAATATAATATTAATTGTTATTGTTCATGTTGTTTGTTTTAATGTTAATATTTATTATGTTTTTTTTTGTTTTTGTTTTTGTTTTTTTATAGCTGTTTATTTTGTTTGTGAAATTGGTGTTGTACGAAATTATATAGATTTGATGTTGTGAGAACGTGAGATCTTGATGTTGTGGTGTATAAATGTGAGAATTTGGTGTCGTGTAAAAACGTGAGAATTTGATGTTGTGTAAAGACGTGAGAATTTGATGTTGTGTAATGCCTGATTACAGGTGGTTATCCTCCCTTTATGCCTCCAGGAGGAGCTCATGGTTTACCTGCTGAAGTCCCCACCAGTAATTACAGCAATGGTATGCCATCGTACAACAACATTTCACCGAATGCTATAAATAGCTACAGATCCACCAATCCATTATTTGCAGATCCTCATGCAGCTCATATGAGACCAGGAGCCATAGGAAACATCCCTGGTGGAAAGCCGTAAGTGTCATCAGTATTAGAAATCGGGGTTCACGAAATTGTATTTGGGTTTGGTGGTCCTAGTGAAAAAAATGTCAGTCCTCATTAATTTTCTATTGCAAAATACCAAACTTGTGTCAGTCCTTGGCAAAATCTCATCAAATTTTCCCGGTTATATCTGACAGGACTGACGAAATTCATGAACTCTGAGAAATGGAAGCATTTATTTTAATTTAAAGGATATGGAATCATGAATTAATGATATTGCTGTGATTGCACATTTTTAGTAACCTGACCAAAGGCTTCATGTGAGCTAATGTCAACACTTTGTTTAACATATACCTTGTGTGAAAATAAATAAATCATTTGTTCTCAATAACTAGACTTAATTGAAATCAAACTGTATGAATAATCAGGTGAGCGACACATGCTTAAGTGAGCCTCTTGTTTTCTTAAAATATATTATAAACAATTCAAACTTAAAATAAGTGGTTAAGTATTATATTTGAAATATAGCATTGATATCTTGTTCTCTGGTACTTGTGTAAGACTTTACATTGTGGTAGGACTATTACAATATCTTAATACCTTGTTGATGTGTTTCTAGATCTATATTTACAAGTCAAATTCATTAATGATAAATAAATAGTAGAAATCACACACATTTTTATGTTCCTGCACTTGTGTCACCTCTATGATCAATCTCAGATATTACACACATTTAATATGTTAATATTCTTGTATACCTTCTTATAAACATATTGTATTTCTCGCTTTTAGTAGAATTAGGTGCCTGCAGGGTAAACGTTGTACTAAATATATCACTGTTATTATAAGATACAGTCACAATAACATTAGCTAGATCAGTAGGGAGAGGAATTTGTAAAAGTGTTTTACACTTGTTTTCCAATCCCTTTCTATGAATATCACTATGTAATGTCTTGTATGTACTTTTGTTGAATAAAATATAGTTTACACTAACTAGATCAGTGATGTAGAAGCATAATATTCTTTCTCCTATTTGTAATTGTGTTTAACCAGTTGGTTACATTTTCGTAATATTTTTAATTAACAGGGTGGTAAAATTTCCCACCAATTTCCTTTTCAACAACAATTAACAAAGGAAATTAAGGATTTAAAAATAATTTTTGACCTTTTGGTCACAGGAGGAACAAACAGATTCTGCTTCTGCTATCAATGGATTACGATATTTTTCCACTCTCGATGTTTAAACTTTCAGATTTGAATGCTTTCGCTAAAGATTGAGCTCTAAATTTGAATATTGAACTATCTAGTGTGGAGAAATAAACTTATCTAAGAATCTTTATGTATACAACTGTTGTACTCACAATGTAGAATAGAAATTTTACAATTCAACTTCTTTTAAAATACACAATAGCAAGTATGAAGGATATGTTAATTTTTCTACTCTGGACGATGCAGCAAGTCTAAATAGATTAAAACATTCAGTTTGTCAAGTCAAATAAAAAAAAAACATTTAAAAGAAGTAATAAATGATGGATTAGTTTACTGTTGAAGAAAAAGTGAATATCAACATAACATGAGAATAAAAAAATTAATCTCCTTAAAGTAAGGATAATTTTATTTATTTTGGTGCTTACACATTGAGTGCATTGTCTGCTTTATAGAGCTTACTCATTCCATGTTAGTGCAGATGGTCAGATGCAGCCAGTGCCATTTCCACCAGATGCTCTGATTGGTCCAGGGATTCCACGTCATGCACGACAGATCAACACATTAAATCACGGAGAAGTTGTTTGTGCTGTAACTATTAGCAACCCTACAAGACATGTTTACACAGGGGGAAAGGTTAGTTTGGAAATACTTTTTTTCTATAAATTTGGTTTCTAAGCCTAAAATTTAGAGAGTGATAGAGTTCTTTATACAAGTAGAAAAAATTATTTTCAACAACTTTAGAATAAATCCGTTCAAAACTAAACATCTCTGGCTTGCCATTTTGTTTATTTAGATACACAAAGGGTATACAGATGGCATAATATTGGCATACATTTGTTTTTTAGTATAATATAGAGTTTTGTAAAGACATTTTAAAACTGTTAATATACTGTTTGTTTATAGGGATGTGTAAAAGTATGGGATATTAGTCAGCCTGGAAATAAGAGTCCTGTATCACAACTTGACTGCTTGGTAAGTTGATAGAGACAAAAATATTGTTTTGAAGATTAATAAAGAAATTTTAACAATATTTCTTAAGTATATGTATTATCTAGTGGATACTTGTGTGTTCACAATCAAACCAAACATGCAGGTTTATTACATATATCAAGTCCTGAAGAATGTATATTAATGTAATACAAAAAAAAATGTACTGTACATGTATGTAGGGAAATTTTTCTGTCAGCATTTTTTTCTTGAAACAGTCATGTGTAATATTGACTTGATAAACAATTATTAACATAGCTTTGGTAATGTATATATAGTTATTTATTTATAAGTTAATTGGTGAGTAAAAGACTTGACCGGAATATATTTTGTATTAAACAGCAATAGAATAGTGCTTCATATATTTGCTCTCCATTTAAAAAATGTATTTCTGTCAATGCTTCAACAACCATGTAAAACCTCAAAAATTGCTCTCAATACTTGTAATTACATTTTTGTACTATTAAATACATAAAAAATATTATTATTTGTTTTAATATTCCACATGTTCAATTATTGTTATTTTGAATAGTAATAAGTTTTCATGATGTTTGAAAATAGGTTTTGGAAGTGCAATTGGTTGATTGGTTGTGCCCTTCATTGATTGATAAAGTTTTAATTCCAGTGTCATGTATCACCCTTTTGACCAATCATACACATGTATGGTATGAGGCTTTCTAAATGAAATGAACATATTTTGTAATTATATAATGTGTTAAATGTTCACATTGGTAGATTTTCACACTTCGTTTTTTACTTCAAATATAATGAAAATTAGACACTAGGAAAATAAGATAAACAGTACGGTTGATTGATTGTTTGATTGTTTGTCCAGCAGTAAATATGATGCAGTACAAAGAGTATATTCACCTTTCATCATCGTTTATTTGTTTATGCAGAATAATCAGTTCAATTATAAAGATGGAAAAACTTTTTACAGCAAAATATGAATATATTTTCCATGGAATGTAGATGTAAATGTTTGTTAACGTAAAACAATAATTATACCCCCGCTCCCCGAAGGGGGAGGGGGTGTACTGTTTTACCTCTGTCCGTCTGTCCGTCCTTCCGTCCAAGATATTTTTCGTCGCATTTTTCTCAGTAACTATTGACGGCAGAAATCTAATATTTGGTCACAAGCTTCATATAG